>APFE031185340.1:84636-141522 GCA_000404065.3 Pinus taeda
AGTTACTAGTCCTGGAAGCCTTGGTTGGAAAAATGCTCTAGAATCCCTTGGTGGGTTGAGTTACTAGTCTTGGAAGCCCTGGTTAGAAAAATGCTCTGGAAACCCAGAGTAAGCTGTGAGTTTAGTTTCTAGTCCTACAAGAGTTGGTTGGAACAAATGCTCTCGAGACCTAGAAGGCTTGGGTAGAGACCAATCTGATGATGGTTTTGTTATGCCTGACTGTGAGGTGGAACCAATGTTTGATGGGTTGAGATGGTTGGCCTCTGCAAGCCCTAGCTGGTTTTGGGTTGATGTGTTGTATGAGATCCCACATTCATGCTTGGAATATAGCATGGGGGTGATTGGCTGAAGAGAGATTTGGCTCAGCCATGTCTACCGTTGGGTGGTTCATGGAAGTTCCACAAATATTTGGCCTTTGCATCATTAATATGAGGTTATTTCTCCTTGTTATTTCATGAGTATTATAATAGTTTATATGTGGATTATATGGTTATTGTTTCCTTGGTATTTTTGTTGTTATTATGTTGGTTATGAACATGTATTATGATAGTATCTATGTATGGATATCCTCATGTTTTCACTTGTAAATGAATGAACAATGTATATATGGCCTAATAGATGAAACTGCAGCTAATGTGTTGAGGCATCAATGCTTCTTAACGATTCTCATATGATTATGAGACCCCTGTGCTTAGATCTATAGTTTACACCTGTAGATTACATATTTGTGATATGTTTGACGAAATGCATGTCATGGCTAGTGGGGGTCTAGTCAATCCCTTATTCAAGTAAATGAATTTTTATCATCATTTCATTCTTATATTTATGTTCTGAAGTTATCATTGAATTCTAGGCAATGACTTCAGCTCTGGGCCTGAAAAAGTGGCTCAAATTCTGGGGACATTGGCACAACATTGAGAAGAATAGTCCCTGGATGTTAGGATACAATGTTGTGGGAGAATCCAAAGCCTTCTACATGCATGCATTCCCATATCATGGGAGCGTCCGGGGATTAATTGGTCTAAAAACCCTGTGGGACCTAGGGGCTAGTTACTTGAGAGGTTGACATGGTTCTTGAGTGTCTTGTTGTTGATGTGGAAGGTCTGTGTTGTGTGTTTCCATCGGTTCCACTTCCTTAATGTGACTTAGGAGCTTGAGTCATCTCATAGTAACTTCTTGTTACATGTTTACCCCGGTCGGCCGGTTACTTGGGTAGATGTGGGAGGAGGGTGTTACAAGAATATCTCAAGGTTCAATTACACCTTATCACTACAAAAGTGGAAAATACTTGGGAGAAGACAAAAAAATTGGCCCAAGAACAAGAAACTCAAGATGGTGTATATCATGGAGAATAAGAAGAGAAATTAAGGTAGGAACATGAAGCAAAAAAATAGAAAAAGAGGTTGCCAAATTAGCTTAGGAGCTAGTAATTAAAGAATAGGAGGAGTAAATGAGGAGACAAAGAGAGCAGAGAAAGAATGCAGAAGAAATAAGAAAAATTGATTAAGAAAAGAAGAAGGAAGTAGAAGAAGAATAGAAGAGCTTATAAGATGAAGCGAAGGCCATTGTAAGAGAAAAAAAATCTCCAAGCTCAACAAATAGAGCCAGAGCCAAAACCTCAACTAGATTTAGCTGTAATGGATATTGATCCAACACTACCTGTCATAGAAATCATAGGGGATCATATTCTAATGATAGAAATGAGCATCACACCAGTAAAGAGGAAGAAGGTGGTTCACCTAAATAAACTTAGGTTTGATCATAACATGAATAGAATTGTGCAGCACATGAAGAAAACTTATGTCACAACATGCCTATCCTTGGTGCAGATTAGCATTAAAAATATTGTAGTTCCAAACACAAGGAAAGATCCTATATTCATCGTCTCAACAAACACAAATTTCTCTCAAGACAATCAGATGAATGTCAGAAATATCCTAGAATAGTAGAAAAGGAAACATGCACAAATATCTAAGTTGAAACAATATACCATATTATCGAAGGAAAAAACAAGGACAATGCAACTGGAGAGAATCAAGGTAGAAGAATACAAGGCATGTTCCCTAGAAGTGTATGAATCATACAAGGACCTAGTCTTGTAGGTGTCCCAATGATTTCATATTTTACATAAGGTTTCAACCTAGTTTCTACCCCTTTCTGAGCTAGCTAAAAAGAGAGGCACTTAGCTGCAAGGAGCACTAAATATTTTCACTCAGTTGAAACAATGGCCTAGATAATATCCTTAATCCTCAAATGAACTTCCATAGTGTTATTTCACAAGAACTACTTTATGATTCTATATCTATCAACCAAGATCTTAAGCATGAACATAATCTAGAAAAGGACATAGCTTAGTTTGTGGCCTAGTATCAATAGCATTACTCCTAGGAAAAAAATCATCAAGTTGAACAAGTTATTATCAATTATGAATAAAGGATAGGAAAAATAAAATAGGAAGTGAATAGGGAACTATATGATAGAGTGAATGCAAAAGAATTTTCGCTTAGTGTGTTCACTGGTAAACTCAGTAAGGACAATCTAAAATAGAATCTCATGGACCCTGCTAAGTAACAAATAGTGTTGAATTCATTTCTAGTTTAATTAAAGAAGGATGTCTGGGTCATCTCTCATAACACAACTAAATACTATATAATTATGGAGAGTTTGCTTCCGAATCGGACCCTAATGATCACATCTTATTATGAGTCTTGGTGGAATATCTTTAGGAAATATTGAAGATTCCATTTGAAGACCAAGTCAAATTACAATATTTGTCAACCTCATTGCTGAGTTGTTTTAAGAATTTTATTTTATTTGTAAATTAGAAGAATTTGAAGAGTTGTCACTGACTTGAGAAGAATATGAATAGTCAAAGAGGGAAGTTCCTAAATTGAATTTATAAATATTTAAAAACCATAAATGATAAGGCATCCCATTTTCTAAATTTTGTTGTGGGTGCAATCAATTGTTTCGATGATATACCTACAAACAAAAGCTAATACGTTTGTAATTAGGCACTCATTACTTTAATATTTAAAATCCTTGAAATTCTATTGCTGGAAATATTTTATTGCATGCTTATTATTCTTGTTTCTAACTATTCTTGAATGGTTCATGTATGTGTATACTTTGTAGGATGTGTACTCCTAGTTTACAGATTATTCTATGAATTAGATGGTGTTTCCCATATGCTTACTATTTTAGTTTTGTTGCTTTATTTTTATTATTACTTATTAGATCAACATATTGGCTATACTAAATTTGTTCTAGTAAGTTAAGCATTTGTTGTTGTCTTGAATCTCAACTAATTTTTTCTTGGTTGTGCACCTATATGTTTATTAATTCATCGCTTCCTAATTCTTATATATCTTCCACTATTATCTAGCTTAATCTTTTCATACTAGCACATTAGATAATTTCATTTTAGAATTTTCATACCCATGCTATGGTGATTATCCATATCTCACAACATTCTTAAAATGCCAAGAATTGTTACCAGGCCAGAATTTGGATGGGTCTCCTACCCCAAATGGTGAGAGGTCTAATTAGGGCCTTATACCAGAGAGAGCCCCTTGATTTTCTCTAGGTCATTTATCGCTGTCAAATATAGTTTTGACACTAGAAGGAGGGGCCTAAATGAATGGCTAGTATAATTCCTTATTCTTGCCAAGAAAATATTTCAGGCAAACATAATACCACCCAACCACTTCAAATTCCATCTATTCATACTGATAGGAGAGAGACAAGCTACGAATATGTTTTCTCTAAGAAAGAAATGTAGAACCTTCCCAAGGATATTTATACTTTGTTTCTCCTACTGAATTGAATTCCCTTAGGCACATCACTTAAGCTTATGTTAAACAAGTTAAAATACTTCTTGTAGCTTCGCATATCCCCGGGAAGAAGGTAGTCAAACTACCAGTCACCAAGGATGGTATCTTGGTTGATTCCATTGAGGATTTTACTAAACATGCCCTTGAAGGTATTACTTCTACTTTTAGTTAAAACACTCCAACTCCTTTTGGCTCTCCCCTATCCATGCATGCACCATATGAAACTATTCACATTGACCATCGTGATTCCCCCTTGGAATATGAAGAAAATTTTTATTAGGGAGGCATACCATTTATAATTTTTATTCAACCTGAACCTCAATGTATGTCACAAGGATCCTTAAAACGTGCAAGTCTCATGCACGATCTTCCCAGGTGACTAGGAATGTTGCTTCCCAAGTTTGATCTTGATAAGGTTATCTCACTCATTACATTAAAAACTTCTATATGGATTTTTGGTTAATGAATGTGTAACATGAAGATGTGTGTTATCATATCTTCCTATACACCTTCAAGAATAAAGACGCGGCCTGATACTACAATTTTCATGCTACTTCCATAACCTACTAGGATGATTTTGAAAGGATTTTCCTCAACAAATTTGGTGAAGAGAAATCACCTAGTTCACATTTAAAAGATTTGATTGTCATTCAAATGGAAAATAAAGAGAAGTTCAAATACTTCAATCAGTGCTTCACCACATTTTTTAATAAGATATCTAATGGCTCTCACCATGTTGATCCTCTAGCTATTGAGTGTTACACCATATTCTTACACATCCCATAGGCATGGTTGGAAAAATGGAAATGAAGAAAACCATATCCCTAAACATTAAGGAGGCTATTAAAGTTGAAAAATATATTATTTCCCTAATTGGAACTACACCTAAAGAGGAACCTAGGAACCTATAGCTAGTGGAAACAAGCCTCTAATTTTATGTAAGTTGGTTGAAAAATAATTCACCAATATGGATATTGTGCTTAAACTTGTCAAGAAGTGCTCAAATGTAGTTAACTTGAAGAAAAATTAAAAATAAATCTCATCTAGGAATAAGCATTTTTGCCCATTCTAGAAGAAGACTAATAATTAGGCCAAACTTGTTGAAACTCGAATGTGGCTGAACATTAACAACTTGGATAGTTATTAATCAACTTATGGAACAACAATCCTTATTAGATGACTCTACTGAAGAAGCATAAGAGGATCCTATCAAAGTTAAAAAAGTGACCAATGAAAGATATTATTTATTCCTTTGGGACTAAGTTGTAGACATGGAGACCAAAACTATTGGAGAAGTATTTGTGGGACAGAAGGGGGCGGGGGGGAATTAGTTGCTCAAACAACCCAAAGGAAATGTCTCAAACATTATATTAAAACCCTCTCAATATTAGTCTCGATTTTATATAACATTATATTATATATAGGCTTCAAAGGTATATAATATTCCATAGTAGACCCTCTCAATACTATAGACCTCTCAAGCTTAGTCTCAACATGAAAAAATCCTTGAAACTTTTATTAAAACCCCTACAACTACATCTAGCAACCCAAATGTCATCAAGTCAATTATAAACCTTGCTAACATTGGGACCCATTCAATGTTGTAGACCCAACCTTTTATCCAAACGTTTGATCTTTAAGCTTCCTCGAACGTCATGCCCTATTTTTTGGGCAAAAATATCAATGTTGTCCAAGAGAAGACCAACACTAAGATCATTCAACTAGAAAAGTTAGAAGTAAATGTAATTGGTGAAATGAAAGATGATATTATTTTATTATCCTTTGATCCAAGGTTCCATTAGATTGATACCAAATTCGTGGATGTACTTGAGGTATGTGGGATGCTGCTAAGTGGGGATTGGTCTTAGAAAATATAGGGATACATCACCATTGATTGGTCTCACCTCTAAGTGCCTTATAAAGGAAATAGTACCCAAATATAGGCAAACAATTAACCTCATATGATGTACATGATAACTAACCTAGAAGAACCCAATGAAACAATCAAATTCATAGGAAATACATTGGGAAACTATTTTCTTGAAACATTCATTGGTTATCATTCAACCCAGTCAACCCATTTCACATAAAAAACATAGCTTGATATCATTCAATTTTTGTAGGTTGGTGATAATGACTCTTGTATTTTAAATGTTAATAGTGATAATTGTACTAACTTAGATGTAAATATTAATAGTTTTATTAAGTTATAATTTGATACTAACTTTTGTACAATATTTTTTTGATGACTTTGAAATGCATGGTGAAGTTGGTGTGAGGTGTACCTTAATCAACCAACATGAATAGAAAACCCTAATGTCCTTCCAATTAGAATATGAATGCAGTAATAATTTGGAGATGACCATATGAAAGGTATAGAATATTAGTCACATTTTTTGTCCAAATCCAAAATATTACCAGCATAAGATATGGATGCCCATGTTGTCTTTCAAAGCATTGAATGTTATACCAATTCCTCATTTCTTGAATCCCATCATTGAAACTCTCATGAATGCCACTATCACTTCCCACCCCTTGTGACGTACTATTTTTTCAAAACGATTTTCAAACCAAATATCCCATCCAACACCATTAACGGGATAAACTTCCATGATGACCTGGAAATGCATGAAATCTATATCATCTATCTTGTCATTCCAATAAAGAGAGGTGTTGATATTTTCCAATAGAAATTGCACCAAGTGCATCCAATATTAGACCCAATGAATGCATAAAGAGTTTTCAAATTCAAACACCGTGTTTGGTTTGAGGCTTACACTAGTGAGAGAAAATACGGAAATGATTTAAGTTTTCCTTATGAACAATCATGTTTTGAATTCTTATCTTTCATTATGGATGTGACTGTCATTACTTGTATATAAATAAACTTTATTTCTTGCTTTCATTTTCAGTTCTTATTCTTGCCTTATGTTCCTTGACTTCTATTTTTTCTATTCAACCTTGTTTTTTCCCTTGTACACAAATAAAATTTATTATGATGATGAACTCCATGCAATGAACTAAACGGTGATATCCTTACCAAGCTACTTAATTCAAGCATATTACAAGTTAGACCTCAAATCCCTATGTGATTCTTGAGGTTTCTTTGCCAGTTTGATAATCTCAATTTTGCCTTTGGACAATACAATCAATGCCAAGTGGGGAAAACTCTATGAACAGTGAGAATATTGAATGGAAATGGATTCATATATTGATATGGTTTAGAAGCCTTAGTTATCCTACGAAATATAAACGAAGGAACAAGTCTAATATGAAGCTCAAGCTCGAGAAGTGATGTCAATGAAACATGCTTATAAAAAGAAATTTTTAAAGCTTCATAAGGAATCACTTGGGTTGTCGTTTAGCATCAACTCATCCACTTCACGGCCAAACGAGACTAATAAAGAATAGTATAAAAAATGAATGAATGTTAATGAACAAAAGGTAAAGGCTTGAGAATGGCTTCCTAAGCAGTTGGGACATGCAATCCTATTGGGGGTGAGAACACCCTAGGGTCTTGGGTTGAGAACCCCAATAGAGTAGAGGGAAAACCACAACAAGAAATGCTCAAGCAATCAACCTAAATGCTTATTCTACTACACTGTGCAAGAGTGTCCTTACCCAGAAGTCCTACATTTCAGTAGATCCCGCAGGGTGCAAATCCTCAGCTTCTCTTGATGTCTTCGAAACATGAAAAATTATTCAAATGAAACATATACAGTAGTAGAAACATAAAGTATTTTCATGATATTAACTTTAAATGATATAAATTAATGAACAATTATGCATCAATGTAAGATTCATAAACAAATTACAATATAAATCGATGCATAAACACATTTAATATCGGAAATAGAACAACATTCCTTTATTGAAGTTAGCTACAAGTAAAGTGGATAAATACAACCTGAGTCCTTCTCTGGCTCCAAGCGGAACCGTCCTCTGGATCCATCCTTTCCCGTGCTCAGCAATATTCCTCCATCACCAATACAAGGATATCTCAAGAAAGATGAAGGATATCTCCAACAAGGAAACAAGGGTTTCCTAAAGCTTTGGGGAGTGCAGAACGCACAGGGATTTCATCAAACTCGATCAGGGATAATCTCACTATAGTATCAATATATCATATCTTCTCCCTTAAGGCCTTCGCATAGAGGTTTATTTATACTTCTACAAATTGTTTTTTTCAATTGGGAAATAGTTGGGCCATGGGCAATAGGAGATGAGTAACAAGTAAAACCCGTGAACTCTGTCTGAAATTAAGGAAATTTCACTTTTTTAAGTGTTTCAACATATGTACGTGGGTTTTGAATGTGCTAACCCGCATGTATATGCTTTTATCATAGGGAAAAGTAGCGTATATGGAATAAAACATTGTTTTTAAATTTTGGACCAAGTCTAGAAGGAAGGGTTTCCCTAGGCCAAAATTAGAGCATCAGATCTACCAAGAGTGGTAAATGGTGCTATAAAAGATTTCCCCTAATATATGAGGTCAGAAGGGGTACATGATGGCCGAAATGTATTAAGTTCATTAAAGGAATCACACCGAGACCGAGGAGGAGTTCACCAGAATTCAGCCTTCCAAGCCAGCGAAAGAGATCAGAAAGAAATTGTTGTCTGAGGTGGGCATACCCATGCTCAGAAATAGTAAAGCATGTTTTCATGTCAAGTACAAAAGTGGATCAAATATGCATACAAGCATAAAGGAACTGAAAATACATAATGGACCTGTTGTGCTGTACAACAACCCCCCATTTCTAAAAACCTTTTACAAAAAACCTTTAGTTAGAAATGGGTCCCTTTTTAATAAACTTAGTGAGATTTGTGATTTAATAAATATGCTTGGCATTGATCATATCATACATGAAAACCTTTATCAAAAGGCCCGATGTAATTGAACCATTGTATGAAGCCTTTTGAATAAAATACAAAGTATTCCTTTGAAAAAACATCATAAATAATTCTCCTTTGTGATAAAGTGATCGAAGATCACATATCGCAATGATAAAGGGATACACTTAAAAGGTCCTCATAAAACCCTCTGATTTGATAAACATAATCGAAATCGGCAGTCGAAGGTATCATATGACAAAGAGCCAAAGCACTAGCCAATTCCCCGATTGCGATTCATAAATAAGGCACACATCTCAAGGATAAATCGTTAAGAAATATGGTTTGCATGCATAAGTATTTTAAAATGATAAATCAAACCAATTCATTGAAAAGCATACACCACCTTATTATAATTTTACGTTATCGCAATTGGAGTTATCTAGGCTTTCACACTAAACTTCACCTGTTGAATTCCACAATTGTGATTATATAAGGAAAGGCGAACATTTCAATAAACTTCGTTAAAAGGTATTATTTGTGAATATAAAAGAAATAAACTATTCGTTGAACATATCCTACCTTATTATATTCTCCTTTATCGCGATTGGAGCTATTTGTCTCAAGCGCTGAAGTCCTACCCTAGTGAAACTTCCGATTGCGATTTGTGATTTATCGTTGATTGTTGATCAGGGAAATCCAAAGACATGCTTGAAATAATCATTCAACATATGATTGATGCGATGGGTAATTATGATATGTATTCACTACGATTGGCAGCTATAGCAGTTATTAATTTCACAATTAAGAGTGAATCCTTCGAGGACTTCACCCATGGTGACTCTTAATTACATCCGGTTTATCATATGTGAGTTGCCTTAACTCTTTTCATTTCCATATTAGCTTTCAATGAAAATATCTCTCTATTACGTTTTCAATTGTCTGTATAGAGCTTCTCTGAACTCATGAATCCAGAAACGATGGGAAAGAAATCAAAGAAAGCTAAGGCCCCTACTATAGTTAAAGAACCAAAGTCGAACAAGAAAGGATTAATATCAGATACAACATGCCTCGGTCTAGGAAACGCAAGCTGGGAAGGTATCTATAATTTGATAGAAGCATAAGAGCCTGAAGAACTAGAAGAGGAAGCTACAACTGATTCCACAAGCAAATCAGAAGGAACTTTGAAAGATTTGGCCTGTTCATACCTACACAAAATAGCAGTGCAGGCCAAAGTTTTGCCATATACTAATGTGGTTAGATGGGTTGTTGAAAAAATTCCAACCACAGACCGAACATTTTCCACAGCCGATGGAAAAATATTCGGGTCATTTAAGCATAGGATCTTAGGCAAATGTATCATCTACCTCAGCCAGAAAAGCGCTACAACAAGGCATTTATGGAGGCATTCGCAAAGGAAAATGACATGGAGTCGGACCCAATCAGGCACTAGAGGCATTTCCCAAATAAACATAAGCACGAGTCATTGGGTATGTATTCTATTGATTAATTAGCCTCTCCTTATTGCTATGTTGGCGCTATGGTGTGTAGACTGTGCGGAGTCCATGATGCTTCAAAATTCTCTATAGACATGGTCTCGTTAATGGATGCTGCAATTCATGGTTATGTTATGGATTGGGCAAAGATTCTATCTGATAGAATAGCCACTGAGATACTGGAATATAGAAGAAAGAGGTATGCGACTTCCCGGGTCATTCCTCCTTTTTACTACAGTGCATATATTCTCGACATCATTTGTTTTAATTCTGAATACCCCATTCTCGGATGGAAATGGACTTCCTAGGATCCCAATCCTATTCATATCTATCACAAACACCTATGGAAGGCCCATTATAAGAATCATTTGTATAGAATTTGTAATGGTTTTGTTCTGCCTGTATATTATTCTATATTCAATAAGCCTGCCCTGGGATATCTGAGGAAGCTGCAATTGACCTAACAGGAGTGGGTAGATGGTTTGGAGAAGAGAAATTCACCTATGTAAGGCTTTTCGGTAGCCTCTCTAATCCTCATGTTCTTCCTTTATACGTCCACGATAAACTATTGGCCCGGGAGTTAGCGTATCAGATAACAGTTGTGGGAATGTCAAAGACCCTTAGGGATTCCAAGAAATACATGTGGCCTACATTTCCCCTTCGGTGTGGTGCTTTTACCTTGCATGATTATAAACATGCAGAGAAAGAGGCCAACAAAATTCAGATGTTAAATCTTGCAACTATTCCAAAGAGGCAGTATGACCCTAAAAAGGTTGCCTATAATGTTACTTCTTAGGCTAACCTCACCATATTTGATCATGAAATGGATATCTTTGATGATTTGTTTTCTTCAGTAGAACTATCTTACCAGGTTAAAGGAATGTCTAGTACTAAATTTGGAATAGAGGGATTAGAAAAATTCAATAGGCTTAGGACCCAAATACTGGAAACCCTACCTTTGGATTTGTTAGCTACAACCCCAACAGTTTAGCCACAAGGCCGGAGTGAACAGAAAACTGTTGAGAATACTCCTGAAGTGGAAAAGGTTCCTGAAAGGGAGAAGACACTAGAACAAGAGCAAAGGCAAGAAACAGGTAGCGGACCCCTTGATTCAAACATTTATGTTGATCCTAAACTAATCAAGGAATGGCAACAATTTGATTCCATCATTAGTAATACTGAGAACATTCAAGGATTCACTACACCAGAGGTGTCCACGGCTAAAAAATTAGTAGTCAACACAATTCTGATTGAAGGAACAAGCGGCCCACCCATGATTGATAAGGACTTAGAAATAATCCCTGAAAATCCCTCTGATGAGATTGTTTTGCATGTAGAAGAAATATCACCACTGCATGTTTTCTACAACCCTAAGCATAGAGCTGTAGTCAAAAGGCAAAGGAAAATGAGGAAAATTGATCACTCTCCTCTTTTGACGCCTCAAATGGAAATGATGAATGTGGTATGGAGGGAGGAAATAAATCCTTCCGAAGATCTAACCAAACTTTCTCAGTATTCTGGAGCATATACGACGGCAACAATGGATAAGGCATCAGAGGTCTGTAATGTATTGAAAGAAAAGGACCAAGTAATCAGTCTGCTAGAGGCATAGTCATAGGAAAAACAACAAAAGATAGAACAACTAGAACAACAATTAGCGGCTCAGAAACAGCTTAATGACCAGTTGAATTAAAAATTGCTCAATGAAAAGCAAAGAATTGATGAGAAAGCTATTCATAAGCAGCAAGAGTTGTCCCAAGCATTGAGCAAGTTGCAGCTATTAAATGAACAGGTGATTAAATCAAAAGAAGAGCAAATTGCTCAAATGACGGTTCAGATAGAGCGATTCAAGGAATATCCCCAAGTAGGATAATTCAGAACTAAGGCCCTAGAAATTACCAGGGCATTGTCTCGGCAGTTGAACCTACTATGTCATAATATCTCATTAGTTTTTCCTCTGTGTGATATCTCATCATCCATGATTGAAAAATTAGTGGATGTGAGACTAGAGTTGGAAAAAGTAGATGAGAAATTAACGAATTTTCTGTCTTGGCAAAATTCGAAAGAGGGAAAAGTTGCTAATCTACCACAAATCCAAGAATCGCATAAAGAAATTATGTTTACTAAATGGGAGTCTTAGCTAATGAAGGCTGAGAGAGAAACATCAAGATGTAGATCAACAAAAAATAATCTGGTTTAATTAATCAACAACACTCTGTATTTATCGAATTTAATAATAGAATGTTCTCCAGGCAAACTCCCACCAGTAAAATCATTAGAACAGCAATGGAAGCAAGAGCTTGAGCAAAGGGAAAAACTAATCACAAGAATTCATAGCTTAACATGGGAAACCTTTTGGTTTTTCCTTGTGAAACCACATTATCAGCGAACAACGATGAAATGTCTCACTAATGTGATTAACCACATGATCCCTAAGCTTACCAATGCCACATACACAACTCAGTTACACTCACATATGAGTCATCCACCAGAACTCCAGCCAATTCTTGCCATTTGTCACCTTCGATCACAAGATGATCAGCCAATATAGTGAACCATTTCGACCGACTGCAGTACTGCTATTTTGGGATGAGTCCCATATTTGTATGTTTCAGTTATACCAGTGCATAGCATATTTTCTTTCATAGTTTGTTAGTTTTTGTAGTATTTATAGACCCTTTCATTATTTTGGAAAGGGTCCTCAATTTTTTGTATTAAGACTTGAATTGGATGTTGCACTACTGTGCTTCCGATATATTTATTTTTTTAAAAGACTGGACCAGAATTATGAGTTATGATAAAGAAGGCTTTTATGTGATATGAACTATTGCTTCTTATGAAAGTATTCTCAATTTAAAAGGCAGGATTTGAATGTGATTCATATCGGAGGATACCCAAATGCAAACGGTACTACTATCTATGTTTTTGCTTTATGTTCCTATGTGAATTAGCATTTATCTACTTTGCTATTATTGATATGTGTATATGTTCCTACAGAAATTCTTTGACTTATCACTATTGAATGTTTCTAAGTTGTCATCTTTCATATATATATATGTGTGTGTGTGTGTGTGTGTGTGTGTGTGTCAGTGATATATAACAATCAACGTGATAATGTTTTAATTATTATTGTGTTCAATTACCTAAAATAAAAAATAAAAAAAAAAATATTATCATATGAATGAATATTTTTATTTATAAGTCATCTTCATGTTTACTTGTCAATAAGAACAATCAAGAATCGCACTAAGTGAAATAATTATCGGGATAGATTAGTTACTTTTATATTTTTTCATTTTAGAATAGAGCACTTATCATCCCCATTAGATACTATAAACCAATCACCCATCCAACCCATATACCATTGGGAAACTGATCCCATTATATCCAATCGGAGCCACCACACCAAACAGAAAAAAAAAAAGTTGCTTTAAGGTCCGGACCGAGTGGTTTTCCTCAATGTTGATGCAGTGATTTTCAAGGCATCAACATTTTTGGCACTAGAAGGAGGGCATGAACTATGAATGGCAAGGAAATCCAAACCTAAGAGTAAATCTCCCTCCACATCACTTCCGACTTCTCCTTCACATTCTCAATCCCCAATTACTAAGAAAAAAGTCAAGGAAACAACATTCACTACCGAAACCCAAAACATTTTAGATAAATCTACTCTTGAACCTCTTGAAGTTCAGTCTCTAATCCATAAACTTCAAGGATTCTCAATATCACCACAGAAAGCTGATTTATCTCAAGGTATTGTGACTTTGCAATACAAACCTTCCCATCCTCTTACCAGATTGTAGAGTGAAAAACTTGGTATTGAGCCAACAGAATTTCCCATGCCCAAAAGAAGAAGAGAAAGGAAGACACCTGAAGAGTCTGAAACTGGGACTCTTTCATCATCATCATCCATTTCATCAAATCCATTGCAAAGTCAACCATCCACTCCTCCATCCCATATTGTTGTCCAATAAGGTACTGTAACTTCAACATCGTCTTCTCAACCACTAGTGGCATCATTTGCGCTTTCCTTTGTTGGTAGGCTCTCAACAATGGCACAGAGGCCATGGAACAATCCAGGCACAGTCACAATGCCTGCACCTTTAAACCCATTACCAGCTCATCCCGAAAAGTGGCTACCAAAGTTTAATCTAGATATAGGCATACTGGCAGATGAACACGTAAACAACTTTATGTTGTCAGTCAATTTAAAGGGAGTTACTGAAGAAGACGTGGTTGTTAGGCTTTTCCCATATATCAATCTAGGACTAGGACTTACTTCAGAAGAAAGATTTGCATTTATCATACTACTTAATAGATATAAAAATGTCTTTGCTTGGAATTATGATGACTTGAAAACATGTTATACTTCTATCATACAGTGTACAATTCCAATGATATCTGAAGAGAAACCAGTACAGCAAAAATTAAGGAAAATTCATCTGAACCTTCAAAGTCAGATTAAAGTGGAGTTAAACAAACTCTTAAAGGCAAAGATAATTTTTCCTGTTAGACACTCAAGGTGGGTTTCCAACTTGGTGTCGGTGAGAAATAAGAATGGTGACATTAGAATTTGTATTGATTTCAGAAATCTTAATAAGGCTAGTCAATAAGATAACTTCCCACTACCAAAAATGGAGCAAACTCTTCATTCAATAGCTGGTTCTGAATTAATGTCTTTCTTAGATGGTTTTTTAGGGTATAACCAAATATTGGTGCACCCCGATGAGAGACTCAAGACTACTTTCAGAACTAAGTGGGGAACTTATGCCTATTAGAAAATGGCTTTTGGTTTAATTAATGCTAGAGCTACCTTCCAAAGAGAAATGGATATAGAATTCAAAGGTCTGATTAATAGGTTAGTAGTTGTCTATTTAGATGACATTACTGTCTTTTCCAAGAAAAGATCAAATCATTTGCATGATTTGAAGCAGATCTTTGAACGCTATATAAGGTATGGAATTTCATTAAATCCCAAAAAGTCATTTTTTTCTCTAGACCAAGGTAAACTCTTAAGATTCATTGTCTCAAAAGACGGTAATTACATTGATCCAGAAAGAATCAAAGAGATTTCTGATATTCCATTTCCTCATACCAAAAAGTCAATGCAGTCATTCTTAGGTTAGATTAATTTTGTAAAAATATTTGTCCCAAATTTTTCACAAATTGTTTTACCATTACAGCATATGATAAAGAAAAATTCAGTGTTCAAATGGGGACATATAGAAAAGGAGGCTTTTGATTCAATCAAGCAGTCAATCATAAATGCTCCTACATTAAACACTCCATATCTTTTCAATCATTTTATTTTATATACTCTATCATTTGATACCTCTTATGCAGCAGTGTTAACACAATTCAATGATCAAAACTTGGAAGAATCAATATCATTTTATAGTTCAAATCTCCAAGGTGCTGAGCTTAATTACTCTGAAGTTGAAAAGCAAGCCTTTGCTGTGTTCAAATCCATTAAACACTTTAGGCCTTCCTCTTAAATACTCACATGAAAGTAATAGTCCCTTTTTCAGCAGTAAGACAATTACTAATGCGAAGGGAATTAAGAGAAAAGAGAGCAAACTAGGTTACAACTCTACAAGAATATGATTTGGACATTAAACCAGCAAATATTGTCAAAGGCCAAGGTTTTTGCAGGTTGTTAGCAGGAGCTTCTAACATTCATAAACATGAAGATGTAAACAATATTGAGGAAACCAACGAGATAAGTACCATCAATCCTGAATATCAATATGCAGATTTGATATTTTATTTGAAAAATGGATATGCTCCTTCTAATATTTCATATAAAAATAAACGTGCCATAATACTGAAAGCAAAAAACTTCATGATTATTGATGATGTGTTGTTTAGGAGGAATTATGATTCTATTTCGTTAAGATGCCTAGAAAACACTGAAGCGCACAAGGTCTTGCAGGAATTACATGATGGTCCAGTGGGTGGACATTTTGGAGCTGATACAACAGCTCACAAAATTATTCATGCTGGGTATTATTGGCTTACCTTATTTAAAGATACCCATGAATATGTAAGGAAATGCAGAACATGTCAAACTGCCATTGGAAGACAAAGAAAGCCAGCTTTATCTTTGCAACCAGTCAACATTGAGTAGCCCTTTGAATAATGGGGATTGGATATCGTTGGAGAAATTATTCCACATTCATCCAAACATCACAGATACATCCTTACAGCCGCGAGTTACTTTACAAAGTGGGTAGAAGCAATTCCTTTGAAGGCAGCCAACTCTGAGGCAATTATTGAATTCATAAATCAGTTCATCATTATCAGGTTTGGTGTACCAAACTCATTTTTTATAATGCATCTTATTTCTCTAGTAATTCCATACTTGAATTTTCTATCAAAAGAGGGTTAAAATTGAAGTATTCTGCAAACTACTACCCTCAGGGTAATGGTTTAGAAAAATCCTCCAATAAAAATCTCATCAAAATCATTAAGAAAAGTGTTGATTAGAATCATAAGAATTGGCATAAGTCTTTAATATTTGCATTATGGGTAGACCGTATAACACAGAAGGCCTCAATAGGCACTTCCCCATTTAATCTGGTGTATGGAAAGGAGGCTATCATAACAACAAACTTAGCACTCCCTTCCTTGGCTCTGCTGTAGTTTATTGAAGAAAATCCCTCATCTTCTTTTCAATTGAGACACAATCAGATCCTTAAATTAGAAGAAGATAGAGAGAAAGCCAGAATTACACATGAAAAGCATCAACATGTTATTAAGTCTTCTTTTGATACAATTTCTACCGGCCCAAAAATTTTACAAATTGGTGATCTTGTTTTGAAATGGGACAAAGCACACGAGGATAAAGGAAAACATACTAAATTTCAGAAAATGTGGCTTGGACCATTTCAAATCATCAAGAAAGTAAGCCTGCCAACATTTATATTGCAAGATCTATCAAGAAAGAGAGATTCTCTTCCTGTCAATGGGCTTATTTTGAAAAAATTCTTTACTTGAGGAGGTAACCCCTTCTTATTTGTAAATATTCAATTTTCAGCTATATTTGTGTGAATTTGCAGTTTTGTTTATTTCTTAGAAAATAAGGTTGTAAATAGCCTTCTATTGTTTGTTTACTATTTTGTAAAATCTACTTAAAAGAAAATGGTGTTAATATTTACTTTTGATAAATGGAAGCCTTAAAGGAAAAGAAGAAAGTTCTAGGAAATTAGGTATAATTAAACTCTGAAAACCCCTTTTATTTTTGTAACATCTTCTCAAACCTTGAAAATACTGTAAATCATTCTAAGTTTTAAAAGCCTAAATAAGGTTATCAATAAAAAGAAAAGACGGATCCAAACTTGGCATCTTCAACTCTTAAATTGTCATCCATTTCCCTTAAGGAGTAAATCATTCACCCCATCCACAAAAGGTTATGATTTTTCAGAGTATAATTCTAAAATATGGTTGATATGAGAGATAAGGGGTCTCATTACGAGTCTGCTTACCATGATCATAGGGAAATAATTCAACTGACATTACCAATACTGCATACCAAAATAGGGTAATGGCTTATAATTATAAGACAATGGGTCTCATCATGAACCAACTTGTTCAGTTAAATTACAACCAATGAATGGCATTGTCAACAGCTGGCCACCAAACCAGGACAATGGTTTTTTATCTTTTAAAAATAAAGAAATAAAAAAGAGGGAAAATGCAATACAAAAATATGTGGAAACATATCTTTTTGGATTCATTCTTAGAAATTATACTTTGAAATGGATGGGACAATGAATGATTGAATGGTTAAAAGGTAACCCTGTCATGACCATAAACATTTGCTGGTAGCAGAGGCTCTACCTATGACAATGGAGCCATTATATAAGCTAAGTTGGAGAAATCTTGTTGTTTTATCTTTATCAACCAATCAAGGCTTAAGTAAACTTAGAATGTATTTTTTTTTGAGATGAGAAAGAGATAGCAGAAATAGTTTTCATTATATTCAGAGTTCATGATTATCTAGTTATTTTAGATTTTCTCTATACTCAAAGGTTTTCAGATTAAGAAATTCATAATATTGCATTACTTTCTCAAAGATAATTGTTTCTTCTAGTGAATCGCCAATTGTTGTGCTATACAACAACCCCCCATTTCTAAAAAACTTTTACAAAAAACCTTTTGTTAGAAATGGGTCCCTTTTTAATAAACTTAGTGAGATTTTTTATTTAATAAATATGCCTAGCATTGATCATATCATACGTGAAAACCTTTATCAAAATGCCCGATGTAATTGAACCATTGTATGAAGCCTTTTGAATAAAATATAAAGCATTCCTTTGAAAAAACATCATAAATAATTCTCCATTGCGATAAAACAATCAAAGATCGTGTATCGCAATGATAAAGGGATACACTTAAAAGGTCCTCATCAAACACTTCGATCCAATAAACGTAATCGCAATCGGCAGTTGAAGGTATCATATGACAAAGAGCCAAAGCACTAGTCGATTCCCTGACTGCGATTCATAAATAAGGCGCGCATCTCAAGGATGAATCGTTAAGAAATATGGTTTGCATGCATAAGTCTTTTAAATGATAAATCAAACCAATTCGCTGAATAGCATACCCTGCCTTATTATAATTTTACGTTATCGCAATCGAAGTTATCGGGGATTTCACACTAACCTTAACCTGTTGAATTCCCTGATTGCGATTATATAAGGAAAGGCACACATTTCAATAAACTTCGTTAAAAGGTATTATTTGCAAATATAAAAGCGATAAACTATTCGCTAAACATATCCTGCCTTATTATATTCTCCTTTATCACGATCGGAGCTATTCGTCTCAAGCACTGAAGTCCTATCCTAGTGAAACTCCCGATTGTGATTTGTGATTTATTGTTAATCACTGATCGGGGAAATCCAAAGACATGCTTGAAATAATCATTCAACATATGATCGATGCAACAGGTAATTATGATATTTATTCACTACGATTAGTGACTATAATGGTTATTAATTTCGCAGTTAAGAGTGAATCTTTCGAGGATTTCACCCATGGTGACTCTTAATTACATCTGGTTTATCATATGTGAAGTGCGTTAACTCTTTTCATTTCCATATTAGCTTTCGGTGGCAATATCTCTCTATTACATTTTCAATTGTCTGTGTAGAGATTCTCTGAAATCATGAATCCAGAAAAGATGGGAAAGAAATCAAAGAAATCCAAGGCCCCTACTATAGTTAAAGAACTAGAGCTAAATAAGAAAGGATTAATATTAGATACGATGTGCCTCGGTCTAGGAAATGTAAGATGGGAAAGTATCTATAATTCGATAGAAGAAGAAGAAGAGCCTAAAGAACTGGAAGAGGAAGCTACAACTGATTCGACAAGAAAATCAGAAGGAACTCTGAAAGATTTGCCCTGTTCATACCTACACAGAATAGTAGCGTGGGCCAAATTTTTGCCATATACTAATGTGGTTAGATGGGTTGTTGAAAAAATTCCAACCACAGACCGAACATTTTCCATAGCGGATGGAAAAATATTCGGGTCATTTAAGCCAGAGGATCTCAAGCAAATGTATCATCTACCTCGGCTAGAAAAGCACTACAACAAGGCATTTATGGAGGCATTCGCAAAGGAAAATGACATGGAGTTGGACCTGATCAGGAACTGGAGCCATTTCCGAAATAAACATAAGCACGAGTCATCGAGTATGTATTCTATTGATCCATTAGCCTCTCCTTATTGTTATGTTGGCACTATGGTGTGTAGACTATGCGGAGTCCATGATAATACAAAATTATCTATAGACATGGTCCCATTAATGGAAGCTGCAATTCATGTTTATGTTATGAATTTGGAAATATTATCTCTGATAGAATAGCCATTGAGATACTGGAATATAAAAGAAAGAGGTATACGACTTCTCGGGTCATTCCTCCTCTTTACTACAGTGCATACATCATTTGTTTTAATTCTGAATACCCCGTTCCTGGATGGAAATGGACTTCCAGGATCCCAACCTATTCATATCTATCACAAATAGCTATGGAAGGCCCATTATAAGAATCATTTGTACAGAATTTGTAATGGTTTTGTTCTGCTTGTATATTATTCTATATTCAATAAGCATGCCCCTAGGATATTTGAGGAAGCAGCAATTGAACTAACATTAATGGGTAGCTAGTTTGGAGAAGAGAAATTCACCTATGTAAGGATTTTCGGTAGCCTCACTAATCTAATGTTCTTCCTTTGTACGTCCTCGATAAACTATTGGCCCAGGAGTTAGCATATCAGATAGCAGTTGCGGGAATGTCAAAGACCCTTAGGGATTCCAAGAAACACATGTGGCCTACATTTCCCCTTTGGTGTGGCGCTTTGACCTTGCATGATTATAAACATGCAGAGAAAGAGGCCAAGAAAATTTAGATGTTAAATCTCGCAACTATTCCAAAGAGGCAGTATGACCCTAAAAAGGTTGCCTATAATGTTACTTATCAGGCTAAACTCACCATATTTGATCATGAAGAGGATATCTTTGATGATTTTTTTTCTTCAGTAGAACTATTTTACCAGGTTAAAGGATTGGCTAGTACTAAATTTGGAACAGAGGGATTAGAAAAATTCAATAGGCTTAGGGCCCAGAGACTAGAAACCTGCCTTTGGATTTATTAGCTACAACCCCAATAGTTCAACCACAAGGAAAAAGTGAACAGAAAACTGCTGAGAATACTCCTGAAGTGTAAAAGGTTCCTGAAAAGGAGAAGACACCAAAATAGAAGTAGAGGCAAGAAACAGGTAGTGAACCCCTTGATTCAAACATTTATGTTGATCCTAAACTAATCAAGGAATTGCAACAATTTGATTCCATCATTAGTAATATCGAGAACATCCAAGGATTCACTACACCAGAGGTGTCCACGACTCAAAAATCAGTAGTCAACATAGTTCCAATTAAAGGAACAAGTGGCCCACCCATGATTCATAAGGACTTAGAAATAATCCCTGAAAATCCCTGCGATGAGATTGTTTTGCATGTAGAAGAAATACCACCATTGGATGTCTTCTACAACCCTAGGCATAGAGCTGTAGTCAAAAGGCAAAGGAAAAAGAGGAAAATTGATCACTCTCCTCTTTTGACACCTCAAATGGAAATGATGAACGTGGTTTGGAGGGAGCAAATAAATCCTTCCAAAGATCTAACCAAACTTTCTCAGTATGCTGGAGCATATACGGCGGAAAAAATGGATAAGTCATCGGAGGTCGGTAATTTATTGAAAGAAAAGGACCAAGCAATCAGTCTGCTAGCGGTATAGTCATAAGAAAAACAACAGAAGATAGAATAGTTGGAATAGCAATTAGCGGCTCAGAAACAGCTTAATGACCAGTTGAATGAACAATTGCTCAATGAAAAGAAAAAAATTGATGAGCAAGCTATTCATAAGCAGCAGGAGTTGTCCCAAGCATTGAGCAAGTTGCAACTATTAAATGAACAGTTGAGTAAATCAAAAGAAGAGCAAATTGCTCAAATGACAGTTTAGATAGAGCGATTCAAGGAATATCCCCAAGTAGGAGAATTCAAAACTGAGGCCCTAGAAATTACCAGGGCATTGTCTCCGCAGTTGAACCTACTATATCATAATATCTCATTAACTGTTCCTCTATGTGATATCTCATCATCCATGATTGAAAAATCAGTGGATGCAAGACTAGAGTTGGAAAAAGTAGATGAGAAATTAACAAATTTTCTGTCTTGGCAATATTCAAAAGAGGGAAAAGTTGCTATTCTACCATAAATCCAGGAATCGCATAAAGAAATTCTATTTACTGAATGGGAGTCTCAGCTAATGAAGGTCAAGAGAACAACATCAAGATGCAGATTGGCAACAAGTAATCTGGTTGAATTAATCAACAACACTCTGTATTTATCAAATTTAATAACAGAATTTTCTCCAGGCAAACTCCCACCAGTAAAATCATTAGAACAGCAATGGAAGCAGGAGCTTGAGCAAAGGGAAAAATGAATCACAGGCATTCACACCTTAACATGGGAAACCTTTTGGTTTTTCCTTGTGAAACCACATAGTCAACAAACAACAATGAAATGTCCACTAATGCGATTAGCCACATGATCCCCGAGCTTACCGATGCCACATACACAGTTCAGTTATACTCACATATGAGTCATCCACCAGAAATCTAGTCGATGCTTTCCATTTGTCAGCACAAGATGATCAGCTAATACAGTGAACCATTTCGACTGACTGTGGTATTGTTATTTTGGGATGAGTCTCATATTTTTATGTTTCAGTTATACCAACGCATAGCATATTTTCTTTCATAGTTTGTTAGTTTTTGTAGTATTTATAGACCCTTTCATTGTCTTGGAAAGGGTCCTCAATTTGTTGTATTAAGTCTTGAATCAGAGGTTGCACTACTATGCTTCCGATATATCTATTTTTATAAAAGATTGGACTAGAATTCTGAGTTTTGATAAAGAAGGCTTTTATGTGATATTCACTATTGCTTCTTATGAAAGTATTCTCAAATTAAAAGGCATGATTTGAATGCAATTCATATCGGAGGAGACCCAAATGCATACGGTACTACTATCTATGTTTTTTCTTTATGTTTCAATGTGAATTAGCATTTATCTACTTTGATATTATTGATATATGTATATGTTCCTACGACAACTATTTGACTTATCACTATTGAATGTTTTTGAGTTGTCATCTTTCATATATATATAATATATATATATATATATATATATATGTCATGATATATAATGATCAGTGTGATATGTTTTAATTATTACTTTGTCAATTACTTGAACAAAGTATTATCATATGAAAGAATTTTATTTATGAGTAAGTCATATTCAAGTCTACTCGTCAATAAGAACAATCAAGAATCGCACTAAGTGAAATAATTCCTGGGATAGATTAGTTACTTTTATATTTTTTCATTTTAGAATAGAGAATTTATCATCCCCCTTAGATACTATAAACCAATCACCATCCAACCCATATACCATTGGGAAACTGATCCCATTATATCTAGTCGGAGCCACCACACCACACAGAAAAGGAGCTGCTTTATGGTTAGGACTGGGTGGTTTTCCCCGATGTTGATGCAGCGATTTTCAAGGTATCAACAGGACCATCTGATCATAATCAAGAAAGTACATGTCTGAATATCACATATAAAGAGCTGATCAATGAAGCTGATCACTGAAGTCAAGAAATTGATCAAAATAGTACCAAGTGAACATGGTGGAATAAATGGTACTAGTCTTCAACTTGGGTGCCAACATATAAGATATCGTTGTAAGGAACTGCAATATATAAGGTGGATGGTGTCAACTAGAGGAAACAAGAGCAACTGACAAGTGAACCAAGACATGGTGATGCAAACCCGAGGTCTTCACCGACTGTCGTGGTACATTTCTACACAATGGGAATAAATGATCTAAAGTCGACCACATGAGAAATCATTTGATTACCAGTGAATGATGTATACCATTAAAAAATGTGAGGCTACTCACCAATAATTATGATGAGAGTCAAGGTACCCAGTACAATCTAACAAGTGTGAATAAATGAACTATAGTCAAACACTTGGAAGAATCTATCAATCAAGAGATAATGATGTTTTCCCACTATCGATAGCGAAGGAATCTACCACTGATGACCACAAACCCTAAGTTACTACTAAATTGACTCTAGATCTCTTTCCCAGATAAATAAGTTGAAGTCTATGGGAAAAGATCCACTAGAAGGAAGGCATTAAGGTATCCTTCATCAATCTAGCATGAGTGTAACCCATAGGCCAATAATGTGGAAGGAATCATATGATCAAAGATGTAGTAACCCAATCGAAGCATGTTTTCAGCGTACACAAGATGTGGTTAACGCATGATAGAAACCCTTTGAACCAACCAATAATGAACGCTGACACAAAGGCGAGGAATCCACCAATATGGTCAAATGGAAACCAAGGCACTGCACGAATCCCAATGTGTGATAATGAAAGCTGATGTTGAACACAAGGGAAACCACTTAAGCAAAGACCCATGATATTGATCAATGTTGAGCACAAGGTAACCTATCAATAATGAAAATAGGGCCAAGGTGTGGCTCTAGATCTGCCCTTAGAGAAATTTGTCGTAGTCTATAAGAGCAAGATCCGACAGCAAGAAGTCAATGGAGACCTTCTCAAATTGGCACGAGGAAAGGACCAATATAGCTGACATGATAATGAACATGACGCTGACAACTATCGATGGAAGACTGAAAAATAGGTCAAGAGACACCGTAGAGAGGTCGACTTAGGTTTACCTCCCTTGAACAAAATCATGACTCAACTGTGACTACATGGTAGCATATGATAACTTTGTATAAGTTCATCATGTAGGAGGCATAAGCAAACTCTCCATATGATTGTAAGAGGTAACCAATCGAAGGAGTACTAACTCAATAACAAGGTTAAGGCTCTCCTAAGTCAAACTAAAGCCCATCCCAATGGAGGAAAGACTTACTTTTGAGTGCTTTGTTCGAGGGTGACACAACTAACTCTAGCTGCCATCAAATATGGAAATAATGTCTCATTCTCACTCTTTTTGGAATATATAATGTTTTTGTCTTTTTCTTTTATATGAAGCTTAAAGAGGAATAAAAGAATGCTATAGTACAATGGACAGAACGAGTGTCGAAAAAACAAATGCTCTAGTTCCTGGGAGGGGAACATTCCTATGTTCAATGCAAGGTGGCGAAGCTAGTCAAGGACACTCAAAGGAATGTTATTTCCACGGGTAAAAGGGTGTGTCAAGTCACAAAGGCTAAGTGATTACAAGGTTGATTTTATAGAAGACATGGTCAAAAAGTGGCTTAAACAAGAGTCCAAGTGAAGCTAGCTCAAGGCCAATGGGTCAAAATAGTCAATATGCAATGCAGCAATACAACTCAACACAAAGAAGCCTCTAGGGTATAATGCCAAAAAGTAGGCAGAAGAATGAGAATGAGTCTTCAACGCACAAGTCATGGCGGGACTAAAGAGGAGTCTCAAGCCTACTCAATATAGGATCATGGGCAACAAACATCAACGAGGATCTAACTAAGATGCCCATGTAAAGGTTGGCTCTACCATCATGTCATGATTTTAAAGTCAGCGAGTGAAAATGGTTTGTGAACCAAGACATGATGGGGTCGACCCTATGGCAAACATATCATAGTATGGAGGCTAGCATGCAAAATGCAACGGAAAGTAGTATTCCCTAACCTATATGGCAGTAATAAAATGATACCTACCATGATAGGTTTGCAGTCATGGGACCAACACAATTTCTCGAAGAAGTCTCTAAAAGTTCCTGTAAAGATAACCCATTCCCGACACTCCAAGCCAAAAGGTCAAAAAGTCCATAAGATAAAAATCAACTTTTGAAAAAATAATTTTCATTTTTTAACCTATATAAGGACTTTTGGACTCACATTTTTGTAATTTGTGTTTTGAGAAAGGAGCTGTGGAGACAAACTCAAGCAAACTTCCTCCGTCAAATCAACTGTTCAAATCGCTCCACAAATTCCAGGTAACCCTTTTATCATGCTTTTAATCATTTGTGATACTTTTTAGATGTTTTTTTCATAATTTGACCATAGGAAAATATGTTAAAAATTTCAAATTTGCATACACGTGGATTGAATATAGGTAACCCACACATACGAGGGCCCTACACGCGACTGTGTAAAAGGGGAACCCACGTGTGCACGAGAAAAAAATTTAAAACATAAATCTAATGATTTGAAACATATTTTTTGGGCAGGATGACAATCACCTGGCATGAAAGGGAGCATAAAGTCATTGATAACCAAGTAATGGAGGATCAAAATGCCTTAGATGCTTTGAGAGCTTGTGGCCTGCTAAAATTCTTTAAATTCCAAACATGAAGGTGAATACACAATTGCTTGAGTTGTTGATTCATTACTGGAGTGAAGAGGATGATGCATTCATGATTGATGAAATGTCCCTAAGGATCGAGATAGAAGATATTTACTTTATTACCAGTATTTCTTGAAGGGGAGAAACAGAGCATTCTACTGGCAATACGAGAGGTAGTCTCATTGTAGAAGACTACATTCACATTTATTGTCTTGGTCATCCTAAAAAGATTGGAAGTCAAATGCCAATCAAGCATGTAGAGAGTTTATCCTTGAAAATCCTACTATTTACCATTCCCATGGTAAACGATTTTGTTGCTTTACATCAGGCCTCACATGTATCCACGAGCCTAACAGTGGAATGCCTCACTATTGTGTTTGATTGGTGTACACCTCTACTGACCAATATGAAGAACCAACTCACTTCCATTCAGAAGGGTCAGACAAATAATTTCGGATACGGCACATTCTTATGCTCATTCTTCTTTGAGAAAGTACCTGGGCTTCAACCCAAGGTATTATCAACCATCAACAGCCTGAGGGATCTGCGGATGGGCAGATGGGCTGACCTGATGAAACACCTAGGGGGTGGTGATGTCCCAAAGACAACTTTTGATGACAAGTTTTTCGCATGGTGGGATAAACAGGTCATCACAGTCGATGACTACCCCTATGCCAGAATGGATTTTCGAGGAGATCTAGATTTAATATTACCACCACATGCAGCATGGGGTGCCATAGGTAACAATTTTTTACTTTTTGAATTTCTTAAGGGTTTTTGGGATTTTAATATAAATGAACTTTAAAATATTTTTATGATACAAGACACTTACAAAATATATTGATCATGTTTCAAATGTGGGGCCAGTGAGACCATAAATATTTCCACGATATAGGTGTCGTGGAAGAGATGTCGAAGGGGCTGCAACTGAGATGGAGAGAGTTCTCCATGCAGTTCAGAGGAACTTTGTGAGATTGACTCACCAAGTCAACATGATAGCCATAGAGGAATTACCCAAGGAGATGCAGCGTTACGTGGTAGGAGTACCACGGGACTGGGTGCAACTATTTCGGCGTGTGGACAATGTCGTTGTTTATTTTCTAGCTGATCATCCTAAGCCAAATAGGTAGATGATCAAATATTCTTATGATTAGACATGATGATGGGCATAAGCCCAAATTTTGTAGGGCATTTTGTCCCGATTTTAGTGTATTTTTTTGGACACAAACACTCTATCTATATACATGCGATTTTATTATGATCATATATACAGATGATACTTTGATTATTTTTTATGTTTTTTAATTTGATTAATGATTTATATGCCAGTCCAATTCTTGATTAGCAATAGAATCTGCCAAGGAATTTTCTAATCGTGGAATGTGAACAAATATGATATAAATAAATGATCATTGCAAAAATCGTACTCTCAGATATTGGCGATGCAAATAGGGATCTCGTACCTGATAAATGTTATTCAGCTGAGATACCAGCAGTTGTGAGTCTAAATAAACCACTAACGAATTAATATCAAGAGATGTCACTTCGGATAGAAAATTAATCATGGCAGTATATTCGGCAATATTATTCGAAGCAAGAACAATACATACTCCTCTCGAAACCATCAACTGGCCAAATGGATAATAAATCACCCAAGCCGCGGAAGTAAGGTTCAGGGTATGCCTACTCGCACCATCGGCGAATCCTAAAAATATCGACATCACTAAAATCGATAGATATATATGTACAAACATACAATATATACAAACAAATAAGTGTGTGGCTGAAGCCTAAGCAAAGTACTTGTTAAGGTAGAGCCCATTTCTAGGCTTCGCCAACTTGTTTCCTTCAAAGTCAATTAATTCATAAGCTCCCTTTTTCAAAACTCGCTTGACTATAAAGGGACTGTACCACATAGACTTAAAACTTGCCTGCCCCTAAGGAGTCTTTGTCTTGATCGTAGACCAAGACAAAGTCACCTTCAAAAAACTTTCGAGGATGCCATGGGCTTCATTTATTGTGGTGGCATCTTGACGTTGCTCATCAAGATGCTCCAAATGAACAAGGTGCTCCTCGAGACTAGAATTCTCTAGTAGAAGTTCAACATCTAGTTTAAGGGAAGGAATTTCAAATTCAACAAGAAAGATAGATTCTAGTCCGTAAACCAGTTGAATAGGATTAAGGTCAGTGATAGTCATAACTGACATTCGGTATGCCCAACATGTCGGATACAACATGATGTGCCAATTGGATCTAGCTTTGTTAATTGTCCTTTGCAGGATGATTTTAATGGATTTGTTCACGACTTCAACCTGCCTATTGGCCTGAGGATAATACGAAGATGAATGCTCCTGTCGAAAACCCAACCTGGGAGCCAATTCAAACATCAGTTGGTTTTGGAAATGACTGCCATGATTAGTGACAATATCTTTAGGGATACCAAACTGGGAAATAACTTGATTGAAGAGACACAAGGCCATTGTTTTACTATCATTCTTAAAAGTAGGCATGGCCTCATCCCACTTTGTAAAGTAGTCTATGGCCACAGCGATGTACTTGTGATTTCCTATCGAAGGCAGATTACAAGTAGTATAATCAATGCCCCACTTCCTGAAAGGACTGATGGTGATAATGGGGAAAAGCGGAGCTGGATGTGCGCACATTTTCTGAGTATAGACCTGACAAGGATGGCATCTTTTGACCACTTCAATACAATCTTTGAAAACTGAAGGCCAAAAGTAGCTTGGTCACAAAAAAAATTGGGATGTTGCAAACCTGGATATATGACCACCACAAGCTCCATTGTGGTAATCATTAAGAACTGACTCGGCTTCTTCCAAGGTTAAAGAACACCTAAGGATTGAATCAATCCCGCAACGATATAATGTGTCACCTATAATAACATAATTCTTAGTGAGGTGACACAGCTTTCTATGCTCATCTTTGGAAAAAGCAGGTGAAAACTTCAAGGTCTGAAGATATATAATGATATCCCCATACGAAGGATCTTGTGAAGAAATAAGAAATAAATGTTCATCAAGAAAATTTTCCTCATGAATAATTTCTTCCTCACAAGGCAACTCTAATATCAACTCTGCAAATACTAAATATTTCTTCGATTTAGCTGACATAATTAGAGATAAAATTCTTGCAAAATGACAATCCGTCTATTATATTTTCCCCCAATCACTCACCTACTGAGAACAAACTGAAATGGATTGATGGCTGCTAAGAGGAACATTTTTTGAAGAAGAATGTAATGTCGAAGCCGCTGGACAACATGGACAGTTGCAAAATCTAATTTCTCGATGGCATAATAGTGTAGTTCAGGGCCTACCAAGCCTCGACTTAGATAGTATATTACATGCTCACATAAGGCATCATATTCTTGAACCAGAACCATACCAATGATTGATTCTGTTGCAGCGAGATACAAGAGGAAATCTCTGCTATAATCAAGTGGACTCAATAATGGAGCAGAGGTTAATGCTTTTTTCAAAGCATCAAAAGATCGTTGTGTGAAATCATCCCATAAAAATGGGACCTCTTTCTTAAGCAAACACATAAATCCTTTTGTGATCTCGGCATAATTGGTTATAAATCTCCTCAAGAAATTTGCTTTTCCTTGGAGACTCTGAAGTTGACGTATGAAAGATGAGGGAGGCAATTGAAATATTGCCTCAACCTTGAAGGGATCAACATGAATCCCTCTATTGACACGATGAATCCTAACAACCAACCTGATGTGACTGCGACAATTCACGTATTTGGGTTCAACCAAATCTTATTAAAACAACACCGCTCAAAGATCAACTAAATGTGCTTAGGATGATCAATTCTCTTTCGAGAAAGAGTAGATAAATCATCCATATATTCTTCAATAACGTGCTTGATGTCGTGAAAAGCATAAGACGTGGCTCGCTGAAAAGTGGCTTCAGCATTTTTTAGGCCAAAAGGCATCTTTTTGTACACAAGCGTACCCCAAGGAAAAATAAAGCTTGTCTTGTGTTGATCTTCTGGATGGATAGTAATTTGATTGTAACCAGAGAATCCATCCATGAAAGTAAAAATTTCATTACTTGCACATTAATCAATAATTTGATCAATAAAAGGCGTGGGGTAATTGTCTTTCGGACAAGCCTTATTTAGGTCCCTAAATTCAATGCATACTCGAATAGCTCCTTGCTTTTTGTCTACGAGGATTGGATTAGAGACCCAGTCAGTTAAAGGAATGGGGTATATGAAACCTACCTTTAGCAGCTTTTTTACTTTAGCTTTGATAGCTGCTACTTTCCTAGGATTAACCGGCCGAAGTTTTTGATGAATAGGTTTAGCATTTTCATATGTCTTGATCTCATTCTGAACTATAGATGGATCTATTCCATGCATTTCCTCATAAGACCAAGCGAACACATCATGAAACTCTTTGAAGAGATCGGTATACGTTTGAATTTCTTCAAGGGAATAGTTAGCTCGAATGAAGACATTTTCGATTATGTTAGGATTCCTAGAGATGTTCACCGTATAGTTTTTGAGATAACAAACATGTTACCTTCGGTAGCAAATTGTGCTGGGGCCAAAGGGTTTAAAAATGTATGAACATCACTAGTAGAAGGACTGGACAAACTTGACTCAATTTCTTGCAAATGAGGGAGGAAATATAGCGATGATGTAGATCATCCCATGGTCTGTCAACACCCATCATTGCTTCTGGAATTACTTCTTTAGATGGTAAGACTGTATCTAAGAAATCCTAAGCCGAAGTTGAATCGAGGGTCCAGACCAGAGCCACATCTCCATCTAACTCCTCTAGTGAGAAAGGAGTAGGATGGGAGTCTGCAGAGTTAACAATATACTGATAAGAAATTTCTGTTGTAGACATAGGACATGACATCCCAGAGGGTCCGAAAAATAATGAGTTCAAAAGAACTCTCTTCGAGAAGGTCCCTTGGAAGATGAAATAACATTGATTCTAGTTGTAGGAGCGGGAAGATCAAAAGTACCCATTAAAGAAGAGTACATCCCAACTCCTAAATTCTCTATAGGTTTCCTAGGATTGTCCATTAATGGATCAGTAGACTCAGAAGATGTGTGGGAGTCACCCAGAGAATAGTCCATCTGATCAACTTTTACAATCCTACCCTCACGAGGAAAACAAAGGATACAAAATAATGATGAAACTATGGCATCCATCTCATAAATCCAATTCCTGCCTAAGAGAAGGTTGTAATCCAAATTCGCATCAACTATTTCTACCTCAATATTTACCACCTTTCCCCCAACACATAAGGGAAAGGTTGGAATAATCCTGTGAAGCCTATGAGAATTTCCATCAAATGCCATCAATAAGTTCGATGAAGGAACAGCTTGAGGCAATCCAATGGCCTTCCAACATGATATAGACATCACGCATGTGGAAGCTCCCTCAACAATAACAATTCGAAAGATGTTTGTCTTTCAATATGTAGACTTTATCTGAAAATCCATATGATGGGGGAGTCTGTTTTTGACATTTGACATATCAAAAGTAAGCACAAGAGAAATTTTTGGATCTACTACTCCGATTGCCGAGAGTAATGCACTCCTCTAATCAGGGCACGACTGGAGTACCTCTAATGCTAACATAGCATAAGGACTATGAGCTAGATCTTCTATAATCAAGTAGTTTTGGGTTTCCCTAGCATTAGGGTTAATGGTCGAGTGCTTTGCAGAGCCTTTCAACATTCGAGGCATAGACTTAACAGAGGGCCTCTCAATATGGAGTGGCTTTGAGACATCGGAAGTAGACTTAGCCTAAGATGATTCTGATTCACCGTAATCATGTGATCGTGTAGCAACATCAATATGTGAGCTCATCCTGTAGACATTTGATGAATTATCCCCTTCCTGGTTGCCCCCTGCGTGGGTACCAGCATTAGAGTTTGTGCCAGGAAGTAATTGTTGCCCTAGGGGAAAAGGGTTAGTGAGGACAACCTAGGAGCTAAAAGACCCCTGCTGCACTATCAAGTGTTGAGTGTCTCGGATCTTAGGGAAGAGATGAGTCCAATGATTCCCATTGCATAACTTGCATGGAAATTTTACTTTTTTCTTGGACTGTTTCCTACCCCCTCCGCCATCATTGTCAGGTTTGTTTGCATTGCCCTTCCCATCTTGGCTCTTTTACCTACCTAGTCCTTTCTTCTTCCCATTGGATTTTTGGCTTCCTTTGGGGTTAGAAGTTTGGACGACATTTATAGATGTCAATTGGGAAGGTGTAGATATAGATGGTGATGCCTACATAGAAGAAGCAGTTTGTAAAGACAACTGGTTCAATTGATTCAACAGGTTAAGTGCCTTGGCATCAATTGATCTGACTAGCCCATCGTCATGGGGACCCGGCTTCGGTTTGGATACATCCACCTTGGATCTAGGAGTGTTAGGTAGAATTTTTTGAAGAATCCCAAACTGAGAATGTATAAGTTCCAACTGTTGGGCTCTGAAAATAGCCTGCTCTTCGATGAAAACACCGAAGAGAGCCACATCCTTAGAGATCTCAGGCTATAACGATTTAAGAAACCATTCAAGAATGAATTATTGTGGATTATCGACTTTAATGAGCCTCCTCCTTCTCCTCCATTAACATATATGATCCGAAATGTGAGTTTCCTGATCTTGTTGGAATTTAGCCAGAAGCTCAGTTCTAGCATCATATCGAACAGGCAATTGAAAATGGTTCAAAAAGGTAGTAGCCAAATCGGCGAAAGAAGTGAAGGTGCCCCCTAATAGTTATATGTACCACTTAGCTACATTTCTAGTTAGCGTACATTGAAATAATCTCAACCTGATTGAATCGTCTATCAGGGAGTTGGATGAACACCTTAAGTGGAAAGTGGTTACGTGGTCACCCAGATCTTCACCAGTCTTCCCCTCGAATTCTGGTATATCTGAGGGAAGTTTGGTTGGGACCAGAGGCCAAACCATGTTGTACCTCATCAGATCATTAGTCAATTTAGAGAGATCTGGAAAGTTTAACGTTGCTAGAAAAGGGATTCGTGGCAGACCCTGATGATTCCACTTGGTGTGGGTGAAACTCCCAACATTCTGAAAAGAATGGCCTAGATTTGTGAAGGCAATAGGTTGCTTGAAGTAACTCATAGACCCAACTGAACAATAAGTAGCTCCTTGTGGTCCAGAAAAAACCGGATTTTGACCAACTCCTACTGAAAAACCTCTATAACTAGTAAAGTTGCCCCCTAGAGAAGTTTTAAAAGGAGAAGAGAGCCCTTGGTAAGGGTTCCATGCATTAGAATAGGGAAAAACGTTCTGGAAAGAACTAACAGAAGAATATGGCATATTCCCTTGTTGGCTGAAATAAGATTGATTCCCTACTTCTAACCCACTGACCGTAGAGCTTGTTCAACTTTGAAATGGATTATAACTTTGACCCGTAGAGGAAAAAAGAATTTATCCCAAACTTGGATTGGAATGTGGTATATGACCACCCATAAAAAGGAAACCCTAAAAAGAAGATGATCCACTTGCCATGGATGTGGAGGCAACTGATTGAATACTTAAAGGAACCGAAGGAATCGCTGGTCGGCATTCCAAAAGGGAAAAATCCAATTCCAGAGGCAACAGCTTGAGAACTTCCACTCGAAGATGGAATGGAAGTAGAACCAAATATAGAAGTGCTAGGAGTAACAGAAGGTATAGAAATGGTTCCTCCTCCTTGTATGGATACTGGAGTTTTCATACTCATATCACTTATCGTGGATGCCATGCTTCCAATAGTGGGCATCGAAGGAAAAGATCGATATAAACCTAGGCTCGAAGGCCTGTTGGTTGGAGTCCCGACGTATAATAAAACGTCTTGTTAATCGAGAGGAAGAGAAGAAATAGGAGCCACAATAGACTTAGGAAGCTCTTCAACCTCAATATTGTCTTCCAACTGGAAGAGGACTCGAGAAATAATTAGAGTGTTCCTCTCTAATTCTCTACTTGTACCACATCTATCTTGTGAATCAATAACTCCAACCAGAGGATCAATCTCTGATGCGCCTTCTGCCACTAGTTGAAAACCACTGGAAATATTTATCCTACGCCTTTGATCAAAAGGCTCCGAACTCGTAGGTGATAGCCCTCGAAGTATCCTAGACCGACGAACCAATCGATCATCCACTTTGAATTATTTTAAAGAGATATACTTAAAGACTCAAAAAATTGTAAAGCTAGGCCAACTAGTAGCAAAGAGCACTCTCTAAAAGTCCCTAAACATACAAACAATCAAACAACTTTCAAGTATTTCCGCTTCGGATGATTAGGACTAGACAATAAAATAAAAGAAAGTCAAAATCAAGGACCTATAGAAAATAGTATGGGGTAATTACGCCCCAAGCCTACTAGCGAAGGTATCAGAAGTAGTTACGCTGACCTCAAGACAATAGCCTTTGCCAGTGCAAGCACCCAATCTTCGCAAGGGTACCCTCTAGAAGTACTATTGAACATGATGCAGCATCAACCTCAAGTGCCACGGGATTCCCCTCTCCAGCCACCTATGCGATCCCTAGGAAAGGAAACTATGGATACCAACTCGTCTCAAAATCTGGGCAGAACAGTCGTGAGGCGGGATCCAACAAGTAGGAGAGGGGATATCTCTCTTCCTTGTCTTCACTCTCCCTCATGCTTAACTCCCAGTCACAGAGCTTTCCCAGTCTTTCTAACAATATTGGATTTCTCTCTTTATTCAACTTCTAAATTTTATAATTTGAGCGGCCTTGGAGAGTTAACTCTCCACTCACCTATTCCAAGTCCCTAATGAACCTAAACTTGTTGGTGTTTGTTAATGAAAACAATAAAAGTTCTAGTTCATTTTATTAAATTGCTTGATTTTATATAACTATTCTTTAAGTTTGGGGGAATTACGAAAGTGAAACTAATAATGTTTTATGATGCAAAAGAAACCAATAGAAAATTAACTATATGTATGCAGCCATTTTCTTCGATGAAGAGTGATTTCTACATGGGTTCTACGAAAACCTATATATAAGAAAAGTATTTTTCTTTTATTTTCTGAAACAATCCACATACATCCAAAATCTAAAAAGACTATGAATGTTTAAAATGCAAACTAACCTAATGCAAGTCAAAATGATGATGCAAGATCCTAAACAACACTCATAAGAAAATGTAGTTCTTTATAGAGACAATAAGACAAATTAAAAATGAAATGCGCAAAATTAAAAAAAAATCTCTCTCCAAAGCAAGCAGAACAAATTGCAAAAGATCACAATTCACTTCTCAAAAATAAAACAAAACAAACCGTAGACCAAAAGCGTCGAAAAAGAAAAACAAAAACAATGTGTTTGTGTTTTTTCTTTTAAAGAAATAAAAGAAACTTTTTGAGGTCACAAAAGTACTACTAAAATTCGAAAGATCAAGAAATAAGCACAAGGAGTCTTTCAAGGTTGCAAGTTATAAAACTCATTAATAAATGAAACTTGAAACAATAAAGACTACAAACTTGCACAAACTAATCCGAATAGCAGCAAAAGATTTTGGCAAACTAACAAAATGTAAAGAAAGAAAAACTTTCAAACTTGCCAAAAAGACTCTCAAAAAAGCATGAAAAGTAACAAGGCCATGAAACAATTAAAATCAAAGTAATGGAACTTGAAATCTGGGCTGAAAATTAAATCAAAATCAATTTCTTGTTCTGGAAAACCAGAACATCCAAGAACTTCAAAACGAAGCCTTGAACCCAAGACACAAACTAGAAACTTGCTTAAGTAGCAATCCTAGGCCAATCAAGACTTTTCAGTGAGAAGGAGATTTTGAGAAAGAAATCTTGCAGGAAAACTAAGCTCTCCAAACAATAGATGACCATACAATAGCATAAATCACTAGGCAATTACCCTAACTGGGAAAAAATATTTGAAAAAAAAATTCAAAAAATTGCATACATGACTGTGTAAAGACACAGAAGCATGCACACGCGTTTCTAATACAAGAAACTCGCATATATGCGAGTCTGCTTGAAGAAACATGCGTGTATACGCAACTGTAACCCAAGAAAACAGCGTATACAAAGCTCAATTAGGAAAAATGCGAGTCTGCTTGAAGAAACATGCGTGTATACGCGACTGTAACCCAAGAAAATAGCGTATACAAAGCTCAATTAGGAAAAAACAAACAAAGTCTGATCAAGAAGATCAAACTTGATTCCTAGGACACTAATGGATCAAACAACACTGTAAAAGAAAGCAATCAAGAAATTGAACCCTGATTGAGAACAAACAACCCAAACCACGAACATCAAGAATTTTATCCCTAGTGGAGTCACCAATTTTGTTGTGGGTGAAAATTCCCTAGGCTATTGGGTTGAGAACCCCAATAGAGCAAAGGACAAACCGCAACAACAAATGCTCAGGCAATCAACCTAAATTCTTATTCTACTGAACTATGCAAGAGTGTCCTTACCCGAAAGTCCTGCGTTTGAGTAGATCCCGCAGGGTGCAAACCCTCAGCTTCTCTTGATGTCTTCGAAACCTGAAAATTATTCAAATGAAACAAATACAGCAGTAGAAACATAAATCATGTTCATGATATTAACTTTAAAACATATAAATGAATGAACAATTACGCATCAATGTAAGATTCATAAACGAATTACAATATAAATCGATACATAAACACATTTAATATCGGAACCATAACAACATTCCTTTATTGTAGTTAGCTACAAGTAAAGTGGAGAAATATGACCTAAGTCATTCTCCAGCTCCAAGCGGAACTATCCTCCAAATCCATCCTTTCCCAGCCTCAGCAATCTTCCTCCATCACCAATACAAGGATATCCCAAGGAAGATGAAGGATATCTCCAACAAGGAAACAAGGGTTTCCTAAAGCTTTGGGGAGTGAAGGAGGCACAGGGATTTTGTTAGACTCGATCAAGGATAATCTCACTATAGCATAAATATCTCTTATCTTCTCCCTTAAGCCCTTCCCATGCAGGTTTATTTATACTTCTCCAAATTAGTTTTTTCAGTTGGGCAACAGTTGGGAAATGGCCAATAGGAGCTGAGTAACAGGTAAAACCTCTGAACTCCACCCAAAATTAAGGAAATTTAATTATTTTAAGTGTTTTAACATATGTACGCGGGTTGGGTATATGTTGACCCACATGTATATGCTTTTAACACGAGGCAAAGTAGCGCATAGGGAATAAAACATGGTTTTTAAATTTTGGACCAAGTCTGGAAGGAAGGGTTGCCCTAGGCCATAATCAGAGCATCAAATCCACCAAGAGTAGTAAATGGTGCTATAACAAATCTGCTTCATTGGGGATATGGATGCTTGCAGTGAAGCAATGTTGTCATTCCAAGGTAACTCCATCATGACTATTGATGCTCAATGGTAGCAGAGATAACATCAGAAACTCATATTTAATGTTTGATCTTTCAATCTCTTGAAGTATCATTGTTCACAACACTGAACTCTAAGTGAAGAGGCAGGCCCTCGATAAAATTGATACCCTTCTGGTTTATCCTCAGGCTACAACCTCAATCAAGAAAAGTGAATTCATGCAACTTAGGAACAATACATCTTATGGGCACATAACTGGTGATCTAGAATTGATTATTGGAAAATAAACAAATTTTCATGGGTCCTACGAGTGCCTTGCCAATTATTGTAGTTTCTATAACAACCCTCCTCAATTTTTCCTAGTGCCTTGATCCTGGAGGAATTGATGGGCCCATCTTATCAAGTCAACCTATATATTTTCTTGCAAATCCTAGCTAAATCTTATAAATTCCAATTTTGCAGTAGTCACTACTTTAATATTAAGAATCCTTGAAAGTACATTGTTGGAACTATATTACTGCATGCATATTGTCCTTGCTTCTAATTATTCTTGAACAACTCATGGATGTGTTTACTTTATGGCATAAATACTACTAGGTTAAATATTATTATATGGATTATATGGTGTTTCTCATATGCTTATTGTTTCAATTTTTTATCTTTCATCTGATGAAAACTTATTAAATCAACATACTAACTATTATGGATTTTTTTATAGTAAGTTAAGCATATGTCATTATCTTGAATCTCATCTAGATATTTACTTGACTGTGTAGTATGCTTACTGGCTCATTGCTTCCAAGTTCTTATCTATCTTCCACTACTATCTAGTGTAACCTTTTTAATCTAAGTGCATTAGATAGTTTTAATTCAAAATATGCATACCTCGGTTGTGATGATTATCCATATCTCATAGAATTCTTGAAACAACAATAATTCTTACTAGGCCAAAATTTGGATGGGTCTCTTGCCCAAACTGTGTGAGGTATAATTGGGGCCTCATACTAGAGAAAACCCTTTGATTGCTTATGAGTGATTTATGCCTTTCAACATAGTGCTAGAACTAGGGGTTGACTAATATTCTACTTTGATTTTTCAATTGTTTTATTTTGATTCTTACCTACTATAGACTTTTCCATCAATTGGTGCAACATGAAGTGGTGTTTCCGCAAATTAAAATGATGTTATTAAATGTTTTAAATATTGGGTAACTCCCACAAAAATGCTAACTTATACAAACTATTAGGTGTGGATAACTTAAGGATTGCCTCTATCATTTCCAGATCTATCTTTAAATCCCCTCCACCAATCATGTGCCCCAAGTACATTAGGGATGGGCTAGCAAGCACATATTTCTTTATGTTTTAAAGAAGTATTTCACTAGATTTTCTAGCACTCTTTTCAAATTTACAACCTACTCCTTCAATTAAAACTAAAAACCAAAATTTCATCAAAATATATTAGCACAAATGGATTTACCAATAGACACAACAAATAATTCAAAAACACATAAACCGCTTAGTTCATTACTCAAAATTAAAGGAATTATTATCTGTTCACACAAATTTTCACCATGAAGGTAGTTTTCGATATTTATTCATTCTTGATTCAAATAACGGAGTCTAGTTTTCAATCCAACTTGTTGAGATATGTTTCATGCTAAAATTGATCAAACAAGTCATCGATATTGAAAAAAGGTCACCTATTCTTGAGAGTTATCTTATTTAGGGATTTCTAATCAATGGATGTTCTTTAATTCAAAACCTTATTTGATACAAAAATAATAGGGGCACTACATGGTCAAATGATTTTCCTTGTGACTCTTTTCTCCAATAATTCCTCCAATCACTTTTCATCTCACTTAATTGTAATATGGAGTGTGCATACATTTTTTGTTTTCTTAAGAAGAACCTAGCAATAATTTTATCTCACGCACCACTTTCCTCTTAGGTGGCATACCTTTTGGATCCTAGTACATTTCCTTGTACACCAATAAAATCTATGCCACCCAAAAGGATCTAAAAGATATGCCACCCAATACAATCTCTTCCATTTAATGCTTCTTTTATTTCATAGATCCTTATAATGATGCCTTCATCAAGAAGTTAAGTACATACCTCTTGTATGGATTAATCAACTTCTTCACTTAGTGTCGACTGACTAGAGAGATCTTATCCTTCACCTTGTGTCCATTAATGATAAAGGAGCTAACAAAGTAGTATTGATTTTCTCTTCTTGTGAAGATAAAATCCCTCATATGCATTTATGGAAAAATAAATATTGTATCACATATATAAAGAGGCACTACTTTGGCTCCTAACTTGATAGAGGTCAACAAGTTTTGATGTCATTGGTGCTAAAGAAATTTGATAGAGGTCCAAGCAGAGGATCCTAGTAATGCAGTTGAATAAGTAGACACATAATGTTATAACGCATCCTAGAGAGCTTGTTATTTATATTATAATGCAACTTCTGAGAATAGAGGGTGAATCACTACCTGTAGGTGGATTTCTTGAATTATACACACGCTTAATCAATTCCATGAGCATTTCCCAAGGTATTTGACCAAGGTTTTTGATGTATTAGAGTCGATTTGAGTTGGTATTCATTTTAGAAATTGATTAATTCAAGGATAAGTCTCTCATTGAATGAAAAATATGGAGGATCAAGTCAAGGAGAAAAATATTGGAGTATGAGTAAGAGCGTTTTCCTCTCTATATCTCTTAGCTATTATTGTTTAATCACTTCATATCATCTATTTATAGGAGGTAGCTTCATGTTGGAGAGGTGGGCTCAATAGTGAGAGAGAGGTATTGTAGAGCATTGAGAGACAATGTTGATGGGAGTGATATTGTTGTACCAGATGTTTGATACTCCTATAGTAGAGTGCACTTGGATCAGTTGCAGAGATAGAGCTTGTTTTGTGTGCAAAAATCATGTCATAATATAGTTTGTATGCAAAGTTAGAGCGATTTCATTACTATGGAGTTACTTACATGTTTATGATTGCATAGGTTACATATTATTTAGTAATTTTTATATCTTGTATGGACTCCAGTTTATATATTGTCGTAGATTATATGTGAGAGCATTGAAATGTATTGCTACAATAGTTTGAGTCAATGTATATGTTATGTAATCAGTATATCTATGGCTAAGTGAGATTGTTAGATTGATGAATGTATGTTACTAAGGTGAAGAGAGTTTATATGTCAGGGTTTGTTGAGAGTGATATTGATTTGGTTTGAGGGAAGATTGCTTGTTATGTAGCATATTGTATTCAGTTGTAATAGCATAGATCTTATTATGATTCTAATATGAAAATGGATGAAATGTGGCTCACATGTGTTTATATGTAGAGATGATGGACCCAATATGAAACATTGTGAAACATGGTCCACAAGAGAGCTTGAAATTTGGGGCCTTAAGTGAGGAAAGTAGTGGCTTGTTGTGGGTGGGTATAGCGACATCCTTCAGGTAGAGGCCTGATAACTTGGGAATGCTGGCTGGATTGACTATTAGGTGTTGAGGCATCCAACAGGTGGTGCCCTTGAAATTCATGGGAGCAGTGGCTCCCATGCAAGTTATTATAGGTAGTGGGATGAAGCAAGTAGTGGCTTGTGTGATTGGAAATTTGTGGCTTGAAAACTAGTGGTGGCTAGTGATTATATGTAAAATAAGATTTGAATATTAATAAGAAAGATGAATACAAACACTATCATATGACAATAGTTTTTACCTTTTGGGTTCCACCTTATATCTTGTGTCTCATGTGTTGATTGATATGTTAATGATCATGTTTTTCAATATACTCATGATTCATGTTTTCTTGTTGCTTATAATTTACGCAAAGATATGCTCATGTATTATGCTCTTAGTGAATTAATAAACCAAGGTTTGTAAGAAAAGGAAACAGACACTAAAATTGATCCACATAGGACAATACTGATTCAAACCCCCTCTCATTATTGTTCATTGCTTCCAATAAGTGGTATCATAGTAGGGGCTCTTGGTTGCAGCTTAATTGTTGGAGAGTAGATTAGGGTAGTGTTGGTAAAATATATATATATATATATAGATATAGATATATATATATAGATATATATATATAGATATATATATATATATATAATATATATAATATATATATATATATATATATATATGTATTAGATATATGATACATATATATGTATACATATATCTATATTAATACATGTACACATATATATTATATATATATATATATATATATATATTATTATATAATATATATTAATATAATATATATATATAATATATATATTATATATATATATATATATAAATAGGGTGGAGCTCGGTCGGACGGCGATGCGGACGAGGCGATCGGCGGGCTAGGGTTTTGCAGGCGGAATAGCAGGGAGGGCTGGAAGAAATGAGTGCAAGGGCAAGCGCAGGGGAGGCGGAGCGGAGCGGAGGGCAGAACAAGAAACCCTCATGCAGGAGTTGAAGGGCTTTAAACAGCGAATGCTGAGGGCAAATATGGAGAATCAGCAAGGGAGGGGAGAGATCCCCTCCTTTAAAAATGTAGTTGCAGGTGAGGCAAGCAGCAGCAGCATCCAGAATGAGGCCAGGGCGAATAATAAAGAAGCATCGGTGATGGGCAAACTGTGGCAAATGAAGACTGGAGGAAAATGTTTACCAAGGGCACACAAGAAACCCATATATGTAATACCCAACAACATGCTGGAGGAATACAACAGCTATATGAAAGATCATGCACTGATCTGCAAGTTCGTAGGGTATTGGCCTAATGAAAAAGAACTATACAGGTGGATTCATCAAAGGTGGAGACCAAAAGGACACATAGAATTGAAACTGGGAGCAAAGGGGTTTTTTACAGCAATATTTGCGAATATGGATGATAAAGAGAGGATTTTTGAGGAAGGGCCATATTTCATGAACAACGTAGGACTGTTCATGAAATACTAGGAAGAAAGATACAACCCTGACAATGAAAAGATGCTGGAAGCCCCGACCTGGGTCAGATTGTTCGGATTACCAGTGGAATTTTGGAACCTTGAGATTTTGGAAGGGATAGGCAACACGATCGGTGCCTTTGTCAAGGTAGCAGATACAACGAAGAAAGGTAAGTATACATCTTACGCAAGACTGTGTGTTTACATGAATATAGTTGAACCTCTCTCGGAACATATAGAACTGGAATATCATGACACAGTTTGGCAGCAACCATTAGACTATGAGTATATCCCTTTCAGGTGCAGAAGGTGTCATGAGTATGGTCACCTATACAGACAATTCCCTTTAAACAAGAAGGAAGAATACATAAAGAAAAAAGAAGAACAGCATACGGAAGCAGAGAGAATAGAGGAGACAGACAAGGGTTTCCAACAGGTTATCAGAAAAAAGAAAGCAAACAAAGAAGGAACAAGAGTGCAGATGCAAACAAAAACATCGAACATTGAAAGCCAGAACAAGTTCAAAATCCTCCAGGACAACAATGAAGAGGATGAGGACAATGTGGTTGAGGGAGAAGATCCAAAAAATGAACCCATGGAAATTATCCAGGAAACAGGAAAAAAAGGCGCAGGACCAAGAGAAACGAACAAAGAAGAAACAGCTGAAAAGATAGAAATACTACTAACCAAGCCCAAATGGAGACGGAGAGTCAGCAGGAAAGCGAGGCAGAGGAAGAAAGGATTATGAGACAATTAATCCAGGAATGGAAAAACGTGGACGAAAGATTCATTCCAGATCGGCAAAAACAAATATATAAGGAGGCTTTTCAAAAGTATAAAGAAAGAAATAGGGAGAATATGGATAATCAGGATGCTACATCAGGAGAACAAGGAAAGGAACAGATGGGAATAGGCGGGTCTGGAAAAATCAGCAGGAAAAGAGGGAGAAAAACAATGAATGAAACGATTCAAACAGTTGGCGAAGTATTGATAAATTCAGGTAAAGTGATACCTCTGTCAGAGGTATTTTCCCACCCCTCCAAGAGTTGTAAATGATTATTATCAGCTGGAATATTAGGGGGCTGAATAGTAAGGGTAAGCAGAGATATATGAAAGAGAAATTAAAAAAAGACAGACCAAGTATCATGATCCTACAAGAAACAAAAATCATCATGCAGCAGATGGAAGGAATAATAAAAAATAGTAAACTCCAATACGAAGTCATGGGACTGGATGCAATCGGTTCAGCGGGAGGCATTGCAATACTGTGGAACCCAAACGAAATAATTTTTGAGAGCTGGACCAGCATGACCAGAATCCTTACAGGTTCAGGAAGAATAGCGGGGACGAAGGAAAAGGTAATAATTTCAAGGGTGTATGGTCCCCATACTCCTGGAGACAGAGAAAATTTCATTAAAAATCTGCAGGCAACTCGAAGACTTCATCCGAAGACAGCTTGGATTGTAGGAGGATATTTTAATGTAATCCGGTCCCTAAAAGAAAAAAAAGGAGGCATAAGGAAAACAGATCAATATATGGAACTATTTAATGATATGATAGATGGTCTGAGGCTGGTTGATATACCAACTATCAACGGAATCTACACATGGAATAATAGGCGAGGGGGTAAGAACCAAATCACATCCAGATTAGATCGGTTTTTAGTATCAGAAACGATTATGAATAGAGATGTATTCATAGAAGCAAAGATCATGCCATCTCTTGGCCCTGATCACTGGCCGATTAGACTAGAAGTGGATATTAAGGCTAATCTCGGCAAAAAGCCATTCAGATTTGAAGCTTTTTGGCTTAGATACCCAGAATTCGTAGAAAAAATGGAGGAATGGTGGACGCAAAGCACAATTCAGGGAAAAGGTAAAATGCATACCTTCCAACTTAAACTTAAGGAGCTAAAAGGAAGGATAAAAAAGTGGAACAAGGAAGAATTTGGAAACATTATGGAGGAAAAACAGAAACTGGAAGAAGAAATGGAAGCGTTGCAGCAAAGGATAATAAATGAAGGGAGAACAGAGGAAAGTAGCAGAAAAGAAGGGATAATTTTAGGAAAACTGGAGGAGAGGAGAAAGCAGGAAGAAGTCTTATGGAGACAGAAATCTAGAATAAAATGGCTCAAGGAAGGGGAAAGGAACACCAGATTTTTTCATCAAGAAATGGTACATCATCGACAGAGGAACATAATATTTTCTATCAAAAACAAGGGTGGAGAGGGGATTGTTGAACAGGAAGGGATTGAAAAAGTGTTGATGGAATATCATAAAGGAATATTGACTGAACCTCATGTGGACAGATCTAAAGCTATAAAGGAAATCTGCACGGCCATCCCCAGGATGGTAACTGAAGACCAGAACAGAGCCCTAATGAGAGTGGCTAGTCTGGAAGAGGTGGAGGAAGTGGTGATGAGCATGAAGAAGGGAACAGCTCCTGGACCGGACGGTTTTACGGTCGATTTTTATCAAGCGGGCTGGCACTTTATGGGAAAGTAAATTTTGGAAGTGATAGAAGAATCTCGTATAAACCAAAAGGTGTGGCCTACTCTTAATTCCACTTTTTTCACTTTGATACCTAAAAATGATAAATCAGAGGATGCCAAGGGATTTAGACCCATCGCCCTCTGCAATGTTATCTATAAAATTATTTCTTCCTTGATGGCAAAAAGACTGAAACCCCTGTTAGAGAGTCTGATATCCCTTGAACAAACCGGCTTCGTTGAAGGTAGACAAATTCTAGATGGACTAGTGGTTACTCAAGAAGTAATTCACTCTATGAAAGCAAAGAAACAAAAAGGAATGATGATAAAACTAGACTTGTCAAAAGCTTATGATAGAATCAATTGGCAATACTTGGAAGAAATTTTGGGAAGTTTTGGTTTTAGTAACAGGTGGATAAAGTGGGTCCACAGTTGTATATCTACCCCTAATTTCTCAATTCTAGTCAATGGAACTCCCTCGGAAACCTTTAAGGCTTCTAGAGGAATAAGACAAGGCGACCCCATATCTCCTTTCCTATTTATTCTTGTTGCAGAAGGTTTGGGTAGGTATCTTAAAAAAGAGAGAACAACTGACAATATCAAAGGGCTAAGATTGTGGGGTAATGAACTGCCAATAACTCACCAACAATTCGTTGATGACATTATGTTATTTGGGGAACCAACTGTAAGAGAAGTGAAAAATCTGAAAAAGGTTCTAGATTTATTTGCGGAAGCATCAGGGATGGAAATCAACAAGGAGAAATCATGTACCTTTATATTCAATACTATGGAGACAGTTAAAAGCCACTTGACCAGGATGCTAGGCTTTAAGCAAGGGGAACTCCCAACGAAATACTTGGGAAATGTATTGGATTTCAACTCTAAGAGATTGAAGAATTGGCAAGGAGTCCTAGAGAAATTAAAAAACAGAGTGGCTAACTGGACTTTCAGAACCTTAAACATTGCTGGAAGGATTGTTCTAGTGAAATCAGTTCTGCAAGCTATCCCCACATATCCATTATCGATTATGGCAGTGCCTCAAGGGGTTTGTACCAAGATCAGGGAAATTCTGAGGAAGTTCATCTGGGGAGGTTCGTCCCAACAGAAGAAGTGGGCCTTAGTTTCTTGGAAACACTTGAAAAAACGAAAGGAGGAGGGAGGTTTGGGTCTGCGTGATCCGGATAAACTCAACAAGGTGCTCGGTGCAAAACTTTGGTGGCGATGGCTGAGAGGGGGCAACGACTTATGGAAACAACTATGGAGGCACAAGTACAATATGCCAGATTCTACGAAGGATATTTACCGAATACAGGAAACCCCGAAGGGCTGGGAAATTTGGGATCTAGCTAGTCAGAATCGAGATATAGTCGAAAAAATGTATTCTGGGAAATCAGAGGAGGAGGGGAAGCTAAATTCTCGGATGAGAATTGGCAACAAAGGGAAAAAAATGAGCAGTATTCAAAGAATCCAGAACATACAGGATAAAATAGGTGACAACCATACGTATGTTAAGGATTATTGGAAAGAAAATGAACTGGATGGGATATGGCGGAAATGGACAACACTAGAGGATTGGGGCATCGAGATAGATCACGAACAACAGGAAGCTTTCATGAAAGAGGTAGAGTCTAGGAAAGTGAAAGCGAGAACAGGGAGGGATATCATCAGATGGGGGAAGTCAACGAAAGGATCCTTTATGGCCAAGGAGGCTTACTATCTGGCAGATCAACAGGAAGTCACTGAAAGAAATCAAGACTGGAAGGGAATTTGGGGTAAAAACTGGTGGCCGAAAATTACCCTATTCGCATGGCTAGTAGCTCAGAACAAGATCCTGACATGGGATAAGCTTCAAAAGAAAGGCTTCAGTGGGCCTTCAAGATGTTATTTGTGCAACAGGGAAGCGGAAACTCAAGATCATCTGTTAATCAAGTGTGGTTACGCCAGGAACCTATGGAGGGAAGTAGGGAAACTATTCCTGAAACCTGAAAGGTACTCGAAAGAAACAAACGAAGTGATCTTCCACTGGCAGAAAGATAAGTTTCAATGCAAAGTTGTTCGAAAATCCTGGGATCTCATTGTTGTTTTTGTAATTTGGATGGTGTGGAAAGAACGGAATCGCAAAGTTTTCCAAGACAAATTGAAAAGCACAGAAAAAATTTGGAGCAGAGTAGTCAACCTAACTAGAGAATCAATTCTGGTAGAGAAGTGGGATATGGAAGACTGGAAAGCTAATCAGGGTGAGGAGAAAATTCTTAAGAACCTAAATTTGAAATATGAAATGGTGCATAATAAAAAGATGGATAGACTTAATGCGAGACATCAGAACTATGACAAGTTTGCATACCCCAAAGACAATTTTATGAAATTAAACTTCGACGGGGCGTCAAAGGGGAACCCAGGTAATGCCGGATTCGGAGGAATCTTCCGAGATAGCCAGGGAAACACCAGGTGGATCTATGCAGAGTGGGGCGGTGACATGACAAACAATGAGGCCGAATTATGGGCGATTCACCAAGGGTTGAGAATTGCGATTCGAAACGGTTATAGAAATCTGGAGATGAGGGAGATTCTCAGATGGCAATTGAAATCCTAAAGAAACTGAACAACGAGAAGAATTGGGAGCAGGTTACCAATAGTTGGTGAACAGCAGGGATCGTTCAAGAAATAGCGGAGCTTCTAAAAGGAGTTGAATATAAAATATTTAATCATGTAAAAAGGAATGGAAATCGAGCGGCAGATTTCCTCACGAATTGGGGTTGCAAGGGTCGAGACGGCAAGATCGACAATCAGTGGAGAATGGTACAGCCCAACGGAGATTCGGAGGATTTGGCCGGTATCATTAATAACGACCATGAACAAGAAACGATTGAAAACAATGAGCAAGCAACAAACGCGAATCAGAGTATTCGTGCAATGGACAGGTGAGATGGATCGGCAAGCCCAGACATTTAATGAATGTCAGATACGGCTTAGGAAAGATATCATGGACAGGCATGCGGGAATAAAACAGGAATGTGCGATGACAGGAAGGAAAAAACCACCATACAGCAAGCCAATCAACGCAAGTAATCGGCGAGGAGGGAGAAAAGGTATGTCAAATTCCATAAATGGAAATGAAGCAAACTGGATAGTTGATAAGAAAGGGGAAGGGCGACGTAACAGGTGGCAGCGGAAGACCAAGTTGACAGGTAAGAGGAGCGAGGATAGAAGTATTATAAAGGAACGGAAGCAAAGGATTCGACAGCGAAAAAATTACATAGAAACCCAGAGAGGGACAAGAGGAGAAGAGGTGGTGAGCAGTAACAGAGAGAGGCTACATCGATATCCTGCGGAGGCTGCTATGGAGACCAGGAAGCAAGCAAGGATCGCAGAAGAAATGGAGGCTGAGCTCGGCAGAGAAAGGGACAAGAAAGGCAAGGCGGTTGCGAAAGAAGAGAAAATGGAGGAGATTTATGAGATTTATGATGATTCTGAGGAGGAAGAGGACCGACAAAATAATAGCAGGCGGGATAAGGGACGAAGCCGACATGAAGAAGAACGGGAGCAACAGCAAACCAGCGACGAACAGCTGGGACAACGGGGAGGAAGGGTAAGGCAGAGAAGACGACAGAAGGAAAGCAGACAAGCGGGAAGCGGGCCGGAACCGAGCAGCATGAGAGGCGGAGGAACGAGCAAAGCCCGAGGAGCAAGGGGAGGGCGACGAGAGCAGATGAGGAGACCCGGAAAAAAGAAGAGACGGTTGATAGAAAGGAAAATCTAGCAAGCTGAGAGGGCTTATAGTCAGAATACGAGCCCCATAATTAGAAGAATTATCCAAAATATGGAGGAGGAAGCCATTCTTATCCATGACCCTAGTAACACCAGGGGCAGAATGTCAATGTTTAAATAGTCCCTCCATATATACTGGGTAATGAAAAGATTATTAGCTAAGGCTCTGCAGCAAGCGGCAACAGAGATGGCAGAACTTGCGCAGGGAGTTCCAAACCTGAGGAGGGAGCTCTGTATTATTCAGATCACCTTGGAGATGCAAGAGAAGAAGCTGGATGAGATCCAGCAGCTGATAAAGGAAGGCCATCAGATCGTTAACAAGGAGACCACCCAGCGTCCAGAGGCAGCACTTGAGTAATTTTAGATATGATTTATTTTTTATGAAAATGCATAGTATAGAGAAGTTAGGCAAGTTTCAAGTATTAGATGTAGAAAATTGTTATATGAAAGTAAGTAGAATTAGAAATTTGAAAGACTGTATAGTGTATTTAGCTTCGATAAATAGACTATGGACCTTTTACTTTTGGGCGGCTGTTAAGAACTTCAGGTGGCTGAAATACTCGGTTTCCCCAAGAGGGCGAGTGGATGGCAACCTCATTTTGATGTATTATTAGAAAGAAAAAAAGCAAACACCTTAGCCTACAATATTATAATATATATATATTCAGAAGAATCCTCAAGAGTATCTATCCCTACTGCTGCAAATTCAAATATATATATATATATATAAATATATATATATATATATAGATATATATATTCAGAATGAATCCTCCAAGAGTATCTATCCTTACTGCTGCAAATTTCAAGGTATGGCATGAGAATGTTAAATCTCAATTATTAGCTTTGGGATCTAACATTTGGAAGTTGTTATGTGAAGTATGTGGCGGGGATTCACTTTCAACTAAAGTGACGTAGTAGAATTCTCAAGTGAGATGTATTATTTATGAAAATCTCGATAATGTAGATTTGGAGAAAATAGCAAATTTGAAATCTGCCAAGGAGATTTAGGACAACTACAAGTGTTGTTTGGAGGTGATAGCGGTATCAATGGAGAGAAAAAAGGCCAAAAATAAAAGTAATAAGAAGAAAAATAAGAAGGACCCTCATAAGCAAGAATCTTATCCAAAACAGTCTCATCCCCCTAGTGTGAATGGTTCAATAACTTATGAGAAGAGATAAGAAAAGGAAGAACGAAGTGTGCTCCAATGCAACATATCTATAGGTATAAATTTAAATGAATCATTTTTGAGTTATGATTAGAAGGTTATAATGTTATTCTTGCTAAGTCAGACACTCATGTTGATGAATGTAATAGATTGATACTTATTCAAGTTGAATATGACTCAACTATGGATGTAGAATATAAATTATTCATTGAAGTTAGTATCATGTAAGGAGCATAATAAGTTGATGCATATTCTAATGAAAAAGAAAATGATTTGAGAGAAGAGGTTCTTAGCCTAAAGATTCAGCTTCAAGAAGCCAAAATAATTGAGGATGTTATGGCTAGTCAGCAAAAAGAGAAAGAGGGTTGAGTTGAACATCTTGAAGGTGAATTTGTCAACTTGAGAAAACATATTGAAGAAAAGTAAAACCAATTGAATCAATAAAAGCGTATGAAGGCCTGGGAGAGTTTCCTTGAGAGCCAAATATTTCCCTAGATTAGATATGGTATTGGCTTTCAAAATGGATAGTTTGGCTCACATGTAAGAAAAAAAAAAGTGGAACCAAAAAGGCATGTACCAAACAATAGCAGCAACAACAGTATCAAAGAAGGAATGAAGTAGCAAATCCAGCAACAATCAAGAATAAAACCTCAAGGAGCATATACCACTAGAAGATCTTTCACTTCTAGTTTTAGTGATTGTGTGTAACAACCCTGATCAAAATCCATGTAATAAAGTTAATAAAGGAAAAATAATAACCAAGGTCATGGGTGTTCATTTCGTTTATCATGGCTAAGGAAATTGGCAAAGGCAATGGCAATGGTTTTGGAAATGCAAGAGGCAATAATTGGCATTTTATTTATGAAAATAAAGGAAATTAGGAGAAAAGGAAGGTGAAAGGTCACAGGTTGCATGTGAGGAGGAAAATGAAGGAAAATAATGGAAAATGAAGAAAATAGAGGCCTCGTTAATAAAAAAATCTTCTGAGGATCATTCACAACCTTTTGTCTTGGAAACTTAGAGTATTATTGGAGCATTTTAGCATTGGGAAAAGAAAGCAAGAGGAAGCAAGGATCAAGCAAGGAAGAGTGGGATTCAAGCATCTATAACGTGATTACTTGTAGGAATCAAGTTGAATGTGTGATTTCCTTGGTAGTTTTGGCATGCATGTTACATGGATGTGTGTTTTTGGTTCTCTTGTTATCTTTTTCATGGGTTTTTCTAGGCATGACAACAGTTTTCAGCATTTCCTTTCCATTGTTGGATAGCCATGGTGTAATGGGGTTCTCTTGTTTTGGTTGAGTTGGATTGTCGAATGGTTTCAAAACTGAGTGGGGTGGTCTTAGGGGAGAAACAAAAGGTCTAGGAATCCCTGGATGATGAAGGTGGGATTGGGGAAAATATAAATTGTGTGTGCCTTCGTTAGGCCTAGGAATCCTCAACCGGTTAATGGTGAGATATATGGTAAATCCTAGAGGTTGGAGCCTCATTCAGCATAGGAATCCTCAACCAGTGAATTGTGGTAAAGCCTAGAGGTGGAGACTAACAAATCCTTCACGGTTTCGGTGGAGAGATCCAGAGGGATCCATGCTCGTTTAGGCATAGTGATCTGATTAGATTACAGTAAAGCCTAGTTTTATTGATGAGCGTTTCAGGCTTAGGAATCCCTTGGTGGATATAAAGTAAAGTCTGAGGAAGCCTTGATTGGTTTTGTTGTGAGTCCCATATTCATGCTTGGAATATGGAACGGGAGTGATTGGTTGAAAGAAAGATTTGGTTCAACCCAAATTATGGTTGGGTGGTTCATGGAATTCCTTGACTTGGTTTGCTTATGCATGCATTAATAAGAAATCATTCTCCTTCAGTATTTCATGTGTAAATGCACTAGTTAAGATGTGGTTTTTATGGTTGTTCTACTCTTGTTATTTTGTTGGTTATATGCTAGTTGTAAAAATGGTTCATGACAAACTTAGGTTATGGATCTCATCATGATTTGATTAGTGCAAGAAATGTGAATGAATATATTACCTAATAGATGATAATGTAGCTAGTGTAATAAGGCATTAATTCTTCTTGGTGATTCTCATATAAGTATGAGACACCTATGCTCATGTATATGGTTATAACTTATTGATTACATGTTTGTGATATGTTTGACGAAATTCTTATCATCAAAAGTAGGGGTCAGATAAAGTCTTTACACCAATGTTTTCATCAGTATATTTAATTCATTTTTATTTATCATTTATGGAAGTTTCAAGAAGTTCTGGGCAAAGGCCTAAGACCTAGACCTGAAAAAGTGGCACAAAATATGGGGTAGCTAGCTCGCGATTACCTAAAAAGGCCACAGTCATATTCGTACCGTACTGTTGGAGCAATTGGAGGGTCGCAGTCGCATGCATGACTTGTCATGGGAGCAATTGGGGTTCTAGATCATCAAAATTACAAGTTGTCTCAGGGGTTGGGCACCTGGAAGAGTTGGTTGTCTCCTGGAGGTTTTGTAGCTTTTTAGAAAGGTCAGATTGGTTTTGTTTTGTCAGTTCCACTTCCTTAACTATACATGGGGATTTGAATCACATCATAGTAACTCTTTGTCACATGTTTACCCAATCGACAGTTGGCTTGGGTAAATTTGGGAGGAGGGTGTTACAGAGTGGTATTACAACATGGTTCACCCTTTGGAAAGGATTGGCAGAATGTGTTGGTCATGCTTACATGTCGGTTGCATATGTGTACTTTATGTATGTGGTTTATGAATGTGTTGTGTAGTCATGGTTGTAGTTGTGTCGCCATGTGAAATTAGATGGTGTTTTTGTTAGATGTATTTATCATGAGTTTGTATTGGTTATGCACTTGTTATGCATGTTAATGTCTATACGTCATTATGCATATGTTTACATGGTTATATTTGTCGTGCATGAGGTCATGGTATGTGGTTGGTATAATCATGCATGGTAACTTGTTGATGGTTGGGATGATTTTGATATAATGCTAGCATTGTGTTTATACATGTATTGTGCTAATCTGGTTGATCTTGTAGATGAGATGTCCTCCCCTAAACTATACTGAGGTATGTAAATTATGTTATTTTTTGGTTTAATCTGACATGGTATACTTGCAGGAAGAATATCAAAGATGACTAGAAAGATGGTAAACTATAGTTCACAAGATTCTCCCTATAGATCTGATGAGAAACATGTTGATAGGTACTCTCTTGATATAGCAAACACTTTGAGAAGTTTGAAGGCAGAATTTGCAAAGAAGATAATGACAGAATCATTAAGGCATAGGAGAAACAAGCAGAGGTTAATGCAGTAGTTCTTAAAAGTTTGTCAAACTTACAGAGACAGGGACCACTTAGGATCAAACATGGGTAAGAGGATAGGACTAATAGGGAAAATGGTAGTAGATCTCATGGTGGGCACAAGTCATATAGAGGTGACATGCTCAGAGATGGCAAGTTCTTGGACACACCAAATAGGAGAGGTGATGAACACAGGTTCTATTCTAGTTCTAGTTATGACACGTATCATGGTCATCATCATTATCATCCTTACAGGAGGAGTGACAAGGGATATTTTCCATATGAGTTCAAGAAAGAAAATCCACCTACCTTTAATAGGGATTTGAAGAAGCTGGAGGATTTAGAGGCATGGCTACTCGGGATGAAGAAGTTACTTGAGCTGCATGATTACACATAGAACATGATCGCCAGAATATCTATATTTAGCCTCAAAGGAAAAGTAGACATCTAGTGGAAAAATGTGAAGTGGATTAGAGACATTAGGACAAAGGAACTAAGTTGGTATGAATTCAAGAGAATTTTGAGGAAGAAATATTTGTCAGAGAGGTACTATGAAAAAAGCCAAAGAATTTTATGAGATAAGGATGGGGTCGATGACGAATGAGGAGTATATGACCAAGTTGCTGGAGTTGTTGAGGTATGTATCGTGTCTTAAGGATTAAAAAGCCAAAGTCCAGAGATTTTTTAGTGGATTTCCATTAGCATTTAGAGATTGGATTGAGTCTCATGATCCTCCATCCCTTGAAGAAGTCATTGGGACATTGAAGCACTATTATGAGAAATCAAAGTGCAAGATAGGGTCTCAGCAAATTTGGAAAGGGAAAGACAAGGCTAAAGGTCAATGGAAGAAAAAGCGAAAAATACCTCGAGATGCAAGTGAGAAAGATAATGTTGCAGCTTACAAGAATATTAATGGACCTCAACCTAGAGAATAGCAGAATAAAGGTGATGGTAAGGGATGGTTACAGTGTTGGACATGTGGCAAGGAACTTCTCAAGAGAGATTGTCTATGGAATCAGGGTGGATAAGTGTGGTTTGAATAAAGAAGTGCATGTAGAATCTTGGTTAGTGTAGTTGGATATAGGTACAAAGAAGAGAGATCATCATTAGGTAAGATCTTGTGCATTCGAGTTGAATGATATGCCTACCTTAGCACACTTGAATGTATTATCGTTGGGATCATATAGTATGATTTTGGGTATGGATCGTTGTATCTTCACAGGACTAAGGTGGACTACTATGAAAAGGCTATTGAATGCTTGGATGACAATGGAGAACAGAGAATATTGCAAGGTAAGAAGAAAGAAACATCAGTCAGAATGGTTACAACTATGCAGCAAAAGCACAATCGCAAAAAAGGGTGTGTGTTATTTGCAGTGCATATTTCTAGTGATAAAGGTAAGGATGTTGAGGATGAAGAGTTAACTAATCTTGTAGCAATTTCAAGATGTGTTTCCAGCAGATATTCCATATTTTTTTCCTCATAGAGAAGTGGAATTTTCCATTGTATTGGTACCAGGGGTAACACCAACATCAAAGACACCATACAGGATGAGCACACCAGAGTTAGTATATTTGAAGTTGCAGTTGAATGAAATGCTTGACAAGGGATACATCAGGCCAAATGTATCACCTTGGGGTGCACCAGTGTTGTTTGTGAAGGAGAAGGATGGTACTCTTAGGTTATGCATTGATTACAGGCAGTTGAACAAGGTGACTATCAAGAACAGGTATCTGTTTCTAGGGATTGATGACTTATTTGACTAGTTGAAGGGAGCAGTAGTGTTCTTGAAGATCGATTTGAGATCCATATATCATTAGGTACGCATTAAAGTAGAGGACATCTACAAGACTTCTTTCAGGACCAGGTATGGGCATTATGAGTTTTTTGTAGTTCCATTTGGTTTGACTAATGTTCCAACCACTTTTATGTGCTTGATGAATAGTGTGTTTCATCCTTATCTGGAAAAGTTTGTCATTGTATTCATTGATGATATATTGATATATTCTAAGAATGAGAATGAGAAAGAGCATGTCAAACATTTAGTAGCAGTACTTTGCTTGCTAAGAGAGCATTATTTGTATGCCAATCTTAACAAGTGTAGTTTCTTTCAGATAGAGGTTCATTACTCGAGACATTTTGTTTCCAAGGAAGGCATAGATGTAGATCCGAAAAAAATAAGAGCTATCATGGAGTGGGAATCTCCTAGGAATGTGGATGAGGTAAGGTCATTCATGGGATTAGCAGGTTACTACAAGAGGTTCATCAGGAAATAATCATATATTGCTTATTCTATTACATCATTGCAAAGGAAAGGTAAGAAATTTGAATGGACCAAGGAATGTGCAACATTTTTTTAGAAAATGAAGCAGTTGTTGATAAGTGATCTAGTCTGAAACATTGCAAATCCAGATAAAGAGTTTGTGGAGTGTACAGAAGCTTGCAAGAGAGGACTTGGTGGAGTATTAATGCAAGAAGGATAGGTAGTGTGCTATGAGTCACAGAAGTTGAATGAGTATGAGCATAATTATCTGACACATGATCTTGAGTTGGCAATGATCATCCATGCATTAAAGATGTGGAGGCATTATATGCTTAGCAATAGGTTTTTATTGATGAGCAATCATAGTGGATTGAGGTATTTATTTGACCAACCAAACCTGAATTTCATCCAATCTAGATGGTTGGCCACGATTAGCGAGTTCGACTTTGAGTTTTGATACATTAAGGGAAAGGAAAATAGGGTTGCAGATGCTCTTAGCATGAGAGTGCAGGTGAATCATATAACAACAATTGAGCAGGTTAAAATGAAATGGAAGCACTCTGGGCCTGATGAAGTACATGGGATATGGTGGATCAGATGCGGGCAATGTATCCTTCTCTATTGGCTAGTTGAGCGAATGTTTTTTGGAATATCTTTTGGTGTGATGTTTTGGTATATGTATATATTTATATGGATGTAAATACTATCGTGATTTGTGTTATAAAACTCCAATAAGAGGTATGGGTGTCATGTTGTTATATTTTCATGTTGGTTTTCTTTCAGCAGGTTGATCATTATAAATACTACATTGAGCTAAATTATAAAGCTATAAGGGTAGTATGTTTGGTTTTTCAATAGTCTTGTTGGTTGTAGGTGTCATTTAACACCAGGGACGATATTCCCCCAAGGCAGGGGTTCTGTAACAACCCTGGTCAAAATTCCATGTAATAAAGTTGTTGGGTTGTGTTACATTCTTTCCACGACTACCCCACGTAGTTAACCGGGGGTAGAGGCGGGGCAGAGCCCCCCTTTCATTGCGCCGATGACGTAGCGGGGGGGTCACAGGGGGTTTGAGGGGTGTAGGTAACCCCACTCCATTGGGCCCTAGAAAATTTTAGTTTTAGAACCTATGTTAGGTTGGGTGGACCCACCTATGGTTTTGTGCATGATTTTCTCACACGTTTTTGGACACGATGGTTTTCGGTCCATAGTATTGGATGCTTTGACATGTATAAATATGTATTATAACATTGAAAGGAACATAATGAAAAATCAAGCTGGTAGTCTCGGTTTTGGGATCCAGGGGAAAATATCTGTGTATATGTTTTTTATGTGTTATGCTTTCGCATTGTTTATTTTATGCATTTTAGAATTCATATGCAGGTAACTTATGTATGGGGTTAAAACCTACATTTGGTATCAGAGTTGTTTTGGCTTCAAGGGGACGCCTTTGTTGCTGAGGGGTTTTGCTCGGACCTGTGGTAGACCCTGTTCAGTGGGAGATCT
>APFE031185340.1:142139-153484 GCA_000404065.3 Pinus taeda
CATGCTGGATGATGCAGGTGTAAAAACAGTGTTCGAGAAGGATACCTGCAAGATGGTACGAGGAGCACTGGTATTGATGCAGGGAGTTCAAATTGGAACTCTGTACAAGTTGCAAGGTAGCAATGTTTTTGAGGGGTGCAACAGTTTTGTGGTTCCTGAAAGTGGAGAATAAAATCTAGTGGTCTCTGGAGAGATGACCATGTTGTGGCATCAAAGGCTTGGACATATTGGAGAGAAGGGCCTTTGAATACTTCATGGTAAAGGTATGGTAGAAAGTATGAGTAATAGCTCTCTAGATTTTGATTTCTATGAAAATTGTCTATATGGGGAGCAGAATCGGGTGAGTTTCCCCTCTGGTGGTAAGAGGGCAAAACAAATATTAGAGCTTTGCACAATGTTGTGTTTGGACCTGTGAAGGTTCCATCACTGGGTAAGTTTGTGTACTATGTATCATTTATCAAGGAATTCATGGATATATTTCCTTAAGAAGAAATCTGAAGTCTTTGACAGGTTTAAAGAATTTAAGGCTCTGGTGGAAAACCAGACAAAGAAGAAGACAAAGGTGCTAAGGACAGATAACGGTGGAGATTTTTGCAATAAGGAATTTGTAGAATTCTGTAAGAAGTGTGGTATAGCATGGCAAAAGACTCTCCATGTACACCTCAACAAAATGGAGTTGTAGAAAGAATGAACAAGATGTTGATGGAAAGGGCAAGAATCATGCTCAGTGATGCTAGGTTAGGACGGGAATTCTGGGTAGAGGTGGTGGAGATAGCATGTTACCTGGTCAATAAATCACCTTCATCAGCGTTGGAGGATAAGACTCCACAAGAGGTATGGATTGATAAGAAACCCTCTCTTTCACATCTGAGGGTATTTGGATGTGATGCATATGGACATGTTCCAAAGGAGAAATGAACCAAGTTGGATAGTAAATCTGAAAAGTGCATCTTTATTTGGTATAAGGATGGTTTAAAGGGTTATAAGCTTTGGAACCCAGTAACAAGGAAGGTTGTGTACAACCGAGATGTGGTGTTCAAAGAGGTGAAAGATGTTATTAAACATGAATTCCAACCAAAGGAGCTTGAGAAGATAGAGTTTAAGCTAAAGGAGGAAAAATCAGACTCTACAGCAGAGAAGGAATCAGAAGATGAAGAGCCACAAACTCTAGGTGTGAGAAGATCAGTTCAAGAAAGAAGGCAGCCAGAAAGGTATAGTCCTTCTGCTTTCTGTTCAAATTTTGTTCTATCTATTACTGATGACAATCCCAAAACTATGAATGAAGCAGTAGATTCAGAGGATGGAAAACTCTGGAAAGAGGCCATGTTTGATGAAATGGAATCTTTGCACAAAAATGAGGCTTAGGATCTGGTGGAGTTTCCAGCTGGAAGGAAACCCATTGGCAGAAAATGGGTGTTCAAGAAGAAGACAAATACAGAAGGAAAGGTGGAGAAATAAAAAGCTCTGTTGGTAGCAAAAGGTTATTCCCAGGTGCCATGAATTGATTTTGGTGATATTTTTTCTCTTGTTGCCAAGGTCACTTCTATTAGATTATTTTTATCTGTTGTTGTTGCTTTTGATTTTGAGGTAGAACAGATGGATGTGAAGACAACATTTCTTCACGGGGATCTGTAAGAGGAATTCTACATGAAGAAACCTAAAGGCTTTGCGGTGAAGGGTAAGAAAGGACTGGTATGCAAGTTAAAGAAGTATTTGTATGGGTTAAAACAATCACCAAGGATGTGGTATCAGAAATTTGATACATTTATACAGGGACTTGGCTTCACCGAAAGCAAAGAAAATCACTCTGTGTATTTTAAATTAATTGGCGATCGTGTTATTTATCTTGTCTTGTATGTGGATGACATGTTGCTGGTTGGAAATGACAAAGAAATTATCCAAGATTTGAAGACCCAATTGTCCTCCAAATTTGACATGAAAGATCTTTGTGCTACAAACAATATTTTTGGCATGGAAATTAAAAGAGATCGGGCAAAGAGGAAGCTCTGGTTAAACCAGAGGAAGTATGTCGAGACAATATTGCAGAGGTTTAATATGCAGGATAGTAAACCGGTGAAGGTTTCTATTCCTGTAGGTGTAAATTTATCTATTGAACAGTGACCCAAGGCACAAGAAGAGGAAGAGGACATGTACCGTGTTCCATATACAAGTGCAGTCAGTAGCCTGATGTATGCGATGGTCTACACTAGACAATAAATTGCACATGCAGTGGGAGTGTTGAGTAGGTTTATGTCAAAACCAAGGAAGGAGGACTGGACAATAGTGAAGCGGGTTTTCAGGTATTTGCTTGGCACTAGTGATTATGGTTTGTGTTACCAAGGAAGACCGGGATTGGACAGAGTGTTAGATATTCATTGCTTTGTTGATGCGGACTAGGCCGAAGATTTGGATCAGAGAATATCTACAAGTGGGTGTGTGTTTAACCTGTTTGCAGGTGTAGTTAGTTAGATGAGTAAGAAACAATCTGTAGTGGCACTATCAACTACAGAGGCAAAATACATGGCAGCCACTCATGCAAGCAAGGAAGCTATTTGCTTGTAGAGATTGTGTTCAAGTATGGGGTTAGTACAAGGAGCTATAAGGATAGACTTTGACAGCCAAAGTGCAATTTTCTTGGCAAAGAACCCTGTTTATCATTCAAATACAAAGCACATTGATGTTCAGCATCACTTTGTGAGGGATATGATAGAAGGCAACAAGGTGTTGCTGGTAAAAGTGGACACTTTGAAGAATATTGCAGATGCATTGACAAAACCTGTGAGCTCTGAGAAGTTCTCTTGGTGTAGAGAAAAAATGGGCATTGTAGGGTTGGATAAATGACTAAGCTCTCTTGTTGCCCCCTGTGGAAAGAAAACAACAAGTGGGAGAATTTTGGGTTGTGTTATATTCTTTCCATGACTAGCCCATGTAGTTAACCAGGGGGTTAGAGGGGGGGAACAGAGCCCCCCCTTCGTTGCGCCAATTGCGTATCAAGGGGGGGTCACAAGGGGTTTGAGGGGTGCAGGTAACCCCACTCTATTGGGTCCAGGGTAGCACCCCGAAAAATTTTGGTTTTGGAACCTATGTTAGGTTGGGCAAAACCACCTATGGTTTTGTGCATGATTTTTGCACATGTTTTTGGACATGATGGTTTTCTATCCATGGTTTTGGACGCGATGGTTTTTGGTCCATGGTATTGAATGCTTCGGCATCTATAAATATGTATTATAACATTGAAAGCAACATAATGAAAAATCAATCTAGTAGTCCTAGTTTTGGGATCCAGGGGAAAATCTCTGTGTATATGTGTTTTATGTGTTATGCTCTCACATTGTTTATTTTATGTGTTTTAGATTTCATATGCAGGTAATTTCTATACGGTGTTAAAATCTACAAAAGTTAATAAATTAAAAATAATAACCAAGGTCATTGGACACTTATTCAAAGTTGAATGTCAGGAAAAGCATCGTAGTGTGAGTGTTCATTTGGTTTATTATGGGTAAGGAAATTCGCAAAGGCAGTGGAAAAGGTTTTGGAAAGGCAAGAGGAAATAATTGGCAATTTATTTATGAAAATAATGGAAAGTAGGAGAAAGGGAAGGTGAAAGGTCACATGTTGCATGAGAGGAGGAAAAATGAAGGAAACTAATATAAAATGAAGAAAAAGGGGGCCTCATTAATAAAAAGGCTTCTGAGGATCAGTTCACAACCCTTTTTCCATTTAGTTTTGGAGATATCTATCTATTCTCTCTCTCTCTATGATACTCTTGTACACTTAGTGTATTCTTGGAGAATTTTAGCATTGGGGAAAGAAAGCAAGAGGAAGCAACTATTAGTTAAGGAAGGGAATGAATCAAGTGGCTTCAACGAGATTACTTGCAGGTATCGAGTTGCATGTATGATTTCCTTGATAGTTTTGGCATGCATGGTACATTCATGTGTGTTTTTGGTTCTCTTGTTGTCTTTGGCATGGGTTTTTCCAGGTATGACAATGGTTTTCAGCCTTTCCTTTTCATTTCTATATAGCCATGGTGTGATGGGGTTCTCTTCTTTTGGTTGATTTGGATTGTCGAATCATTTCGAAACTGAGTGGGGCGGTCTTAGGGGAGAAACACAAGGCATAGGAATCCCTGGACCGGTGAAGGTGGGATTGTGATAAATCTGGATTTTGTATTCCCTTGTTAGGCCTAGGAATCCTCTATCTATGAATGGCGGCATATACGGTAAAGCCTAGAGGGTGGAACCTCATTGGGCCTAGGAATCCTTGACTGGTGAATGGATGGATATATGGTAAATCCTAGAGGTGGAGATGGATAAATCTCTCATGGTTTAGGTGGAAAGATTCAGAGGCATCCATGCTTGTTTAGGCCTAGTGATTCTGTGGGTCTGTCTTAAAGCCTGGTTGTATTTATGAGGGTTTCAAGCCTAGGAATCTCTTGGTGGATATACGGTAAATCCCAAGGAAGCCTTGAATTTTTATGTTGTGAGACCCATATTCAGGCTTGGAATCTGGCACAGGGGTGATTGGCTGAAAGAAAGATTTGGTTCCACCCAATCTATGGTCAGGTGGTTTATGTAAGTCTCTGACTTGGTTGGCTTATGCATACATTAAAAAGAACTCCTTTTCCTTTGGTATTTCATGTGTAAATGTACTTGTTAATATGTGGCTTTTATTGTTGTTCTCTTCTTATTTTCTTGGTTATATGTTGGTTATAAGCATAGTTCATGATAAACTTTGGTTATGGCTCACATCATGATTTGATTAGTACAAGAAATGTGAATGAATATATGACCTAATAGATGATAATGCAACTATTGTGATAAGGAATCAATTCTTCTTGACGATTCTCAGATAAGTATGAGACCCCTATGCTCAGATTTGTGGTTATAACCTGTAGATTACATGTTTGTGATATGTTTGACGAAATTCATGTCATGGATATTATGGTTTATATCAATTCCTTTCACCAATTTTTGCATTATTAGCTTTAATTCATTGTTATTTATCATTACTGAAAGTTTCATGAAGTTCTGGGTAGAGGCCTGAGACCCAGCCATGAAAAAGTGGCACATAATATAGGGTCGACGGCTCAGAACTTCCTGAAAAAGGCCACATTCATATGCATGCCTTGTTGTGGGAGTTACTGGAGGGTCTCAGTTGCATGCATTTCTTGTCATGGGAGCGACTGGAGATCTAGCTCAGCAAAATGGAAAGTTATCTCATGGGTTGGGCACCTAGATGGGTTGGTTGTCTCTTGAAGGTTCTGTAGCTCATAAGAAAGGTTAGATTGGTTTTGTTTTATTGGTTCCACTTCCTTAACTATACATGGGGAGTTGAATCACATCATAGTAACTCTTCATCACATATTCACCTTAGTGAACTAGTTAGCTTGGGTAAATGTGGGAGGAGGGTGTTACATTGTGGCAGATTTGTGAAATTGCAAAGGAATCAAAGCCCCTTTGTTCCTTTGATGGATAATGTATAATTATATGCCTTCCAAAATTATGGACATGTTGCAACCACCTATAGGAGTAGAGTGTACATATCTAGCTTGTAGAGCTTGTAATAATATGAGAAGCCAAGGAGATCAGCCATCAAGTATACCTATGCATTTAATGGATTTTTTTCTCATGTAACATGTTTGGCCATAAGGCATTATATTGAAAATTTATCCTATCATGGAGTAGACACACGTTCTATGTGAGGCATATATCTAGCATGAGGAGAAGAATATTTGACCCTCTATGAATGTATCTTTGTCATGTGAGGTGCTATGCTTGTGAAAATTATGGTCACATGGCTAGAGATTGTATGATGTTCAACTCCTCAAGGCAGATCCTGCAGAATGAAAATATAATTCAGAGTATACCTAGAAAAAAGACAGAGGATAATATCCAAGCAAATAAGTAGCCGAGGACCGTGTGAAGAAGGAGTAGCAGTTAGTGAAGTAGAAATATCAAACTCCTATGCAGTCGAGACTAGAAAACCCCCATGTGGAAGAAGAAGGGGTAGCAGCTAGTGAAGTAGAAATGTCAAGGCTAGAAAAATCCACTATCAATCTAGGCAATCCTCTATGTCAGTGACAACTCCTGACCAATAATCCACATGCATATGCCATGCATGCTACAACTAGTGAGGAAAACATACATGCAACTCATTACCTGTAATAAAAACCTATTGTATTTGTTGATCCTAATGTCCTCTTGTGCTTTCCTGCTCTTCCTTTGCCTTCTTGCTCCAAAAATCAAAGTATTCCACACTCCTCCAAGATTGCTCCAAGAAAACTCTAAGTACGCAAGAATATGAGAGAGAGAGAGGATGGAGAGAGAACTCCAAAATTGAACTAACAAAAGTATACACTAACCAAGCTTGCCCACTAATCCTCAAAAGCCTTTTTATCTATGAGGCCTCCATTTTCTTCATTTTCCATTATTTTCCTTCATTTTCCTCCTCATATGCAACCTGTGACCTTTCACCTCCCTTTTCACCTCCCTTCTCTGTTATACAGTCCCTCGATGAATCCGGTCACCTCTTTCCATGCAATCACACACATTCTAAGTTGGTACCCCCATCCCAAGAATTCCATCCCTTGGAAAGGCTTCCTTGCATCGGAAGATATAAAAACCAAGGCATATCCCTACCTTAAAACTATCATATTGGTCATAGACCGCTCATGGAAATCAATGGACATTATTGGGTACCAGTGTCCCATAATGGCCCTACTCCTGAAGTGCTTTACCAACATACTGCTCAATGTTCCAATTCCTTTTGTTGTTGTTGATGATGCTTGCCATTAGTTTCGACCACCCAACCAGGAATTTCATGTTTTCCTGTACCAAGAACATAATTTCCATTAGATTCAAAATAAATTGAAATAACTTCAAATCCTACCTTATTGGTGGCCCGTCAACAAGGTACACTTGCAATTTTATTTTCTTCCTGTCACAACAAGTCAAACTAGCATATTTGAACAAATCATTATGTATAAACATATCACATCAGGTTATCTCAAAACACAACCATCATAAATCATAATCATAAATCACATGTAACTATCATAAACCGGAATCATAGATCACATGTAATCATCATAGACCAGAATCATAAATCACATGCATAATAAAAATGAAACAAAATATTGATACTTATCCTTTAACCAATCCTTAGCTTCTACCTTTGTCTTTATTTCGTATGCACTCCATATCAGTTGCCACACTCGATAAACACCTAGTGCCTTCTCCTCAACCATGTGCACATACACATAGTGTGCATCACACATGGCACACAACTCCATGCAATCCATGCACCTACACCTAACATACAACACATACACCTACACCCAGTGTACAACACAACATAATACATACGCCTACATCTAGTGTACACTACAACACAATACATACACCTACACCCGATGTACAACACAATACATATACGTACATAGAATACAACACCATGAATACACATGTCATGATACCATGACTACACAATGCACATACATAGTACCACATGACCACAACACAACATATACGACATGCACATAATACCACATGTACACCAGTACCACATGTACATAGTACCAACTACACAAAGCACCACCTGCACAAAATGTGCACAGAATCACATGTACATGGGACCACCTGCACAATCCATACACAACTCCACATGCACACCGTACCACCTGTACAATTTGTACACAATGCCACATGTACATTGTACCACCTTTATAATGTGTACACATCGCCAAACATACACAACACCACATGCACGACATGTACACAACACCATATGCACGACATGTACATATCACCACCTGCACACATTACCATATGTACAACATGTACACAACACCACATGCTCGCAGCACCACTTGTACAATCACGCACACGACACCATATGTACAACATGCACACAACACCATATGTACATATCATTGCATATACAACATGTACATAGCACCCTATGTACACAACACTACATATCCAACGTGTACATAGCACCATCTATACCTAGCACTGCATTTGCAATCTTCACACAACACTATATTTTCCACCCTATACATAACATTGCATAAACAACATGTCCACACACTATATATACACAACATCGCATCTGCACGACATCATAGATGTAACATCTGTAATATATACAACATATGCACAACAGTATTACCACACATCCAAAACCACATTGTCTCTACCAAGCAACCTTGCTTCTAGTGTCTTTCCACCATTCATGCTTGTCCAAGCATGCCACAAACCACACTGATTTCATTTCGTTGATGTATCCCTTGGTATAGCCTACCCATAACATAGACATAATATAATCACATAATATCAACTCATAACCACATGAGATTGACCTCATATATTTGTCATGACTACTCTCCCCACTTGATTTTCCATAACACCAAGAACCTCGTCATGTCATTAAGCTGCATAAGCAATCATTCCTCTATAAGAATTACCCCCGATGACCTTGTCGAACAGTGACATAGATACATAGATACATACATATATATAAACATTAGCATAAATAATCATGATCCTTTCAGACAATGATATGCATACATACCCATATATACATATAAACATCAACATAAAGCAATAATGATCTAGTCAGATAACGACATACATACATACATATGTACATATAAATATTAGCATAAAAAAATCATGATCCATGATGACCCTGTCATACATGAAATACATACATACATACATGTATACATATATAGACATTCGCATAATCATGATCACAACATAATTACCATATATCATAAGGTCAAGGTTAATAGAACTCCCTTTATTTATGCACACCATGCACAACATTGAGAACATTCGTTCCCAACATAGCCAAGGCATCTAACACCTAAAATCCATTCACCTTACCTTTCTTGATTACCTTTCCCATGGTTGTCCTGCCATATTCCATTTACACCAATGGACCCAACTAGTCCAACTAGTTGTCATAATCTTGCCTTCAACTTCCCTTATACATGCACCAATCTTCATCCAAGTCTTACCTTACAATTCGGGTACCACACATCTCTCCCTAAGCTCTATTAAATTCCTCCTTCCCCAACCAATTCCTGAGACTCTAAAAACAATAAAGGTAAGACCGAGAAGAAAACAAGAAGAAAACCATGGAAATCCAACAACAATACGACACCACAAACAAAGTGTCATGGCCATGCAAAATACACAAATAAAACCACAATCAAGCACCACAAATCAGCAAAAGACCAAAAGCACAAGACTGACAACAAACACCATGACTTAATCCCGATGGTTCCCGTTGCTTCCAAGGAAAAGCTCAACATGAACCTTCTTCTAGATTTCATGGTAGCCTATTTTCCTTTCAATCCCTTACATCATACTATCAACAACACATAACTTTCAGTGCATAAATAAACATAACAATACACTGGTTATCGTACCTTGTTGTGCCAAGCATGTTGCTTGCAGCTTGAACACATCAATGCTATCTCTCAAGGGACTCCAATCCTTTGACAATTCTATCCATGACTAGAACCAGTTGTTACACTTGCCAAATACATGTCCATGAATATAGAACATATCCACATAATTTTAGACAAAATCTAGGTTAAGAATACTTCTGGTATCCAAAGCACTCATTCGTTTAGAATTAGGGTTTCCAAGCATAAACAAAGGAATTCTTTCCCAATTCCTTTATTTTAACTTTTTGCCTTGTTGCCATCGAGGCTTACTATGTGTTGTCACATCACCCAACTATTAGTTATATAAACACATCAATTATTACCTTATCACGCTAATACCAAGCATGTTTCCTACAACTGTTTATACATATCAACCACATGTCCCAAATATCAAGACAATCATATCTATCATTTTGAAATCAACCTTTACCAAGACTAACAATCATGTCATAATCCGTAGTCAACTCATAGTCATTAGACATAATGCTACAATTATCACCTACTTCACTCAACATCAACTGTCTCAACTCATATGTGTTAGTACAATCATCTTAAAACAATATCATTTGAACACATAGTCATATTATGAAATTCATCAAACATCCAACCAACTTGCAAACATACCATGTTAAATTAATCAACTAGATGTCATAATCAAAAAATCAAGCACCAAATATGCGACATAAGAAAACTTATACCTTAATGTATCTCAGGGGAGGCTATCTTGTCTGCAAAATCAATCTAGTTAGCATGATATAACTTTACAACACATCAGCTCAAACACAAATAATATCATGGTATCCATAACAGTAACTAACTAACAGGTTCACATCATAAACTCATAAACATTTGTTGTTCATGCATAAGAATCACATACGGACTATCATTATAGATTAGTATGACATAATATCACAACATATTAACTCATACCTGAATGTCATAACCTTAACCATTTGCATAGACTAATCCAAATGAGTATGATACATATAACATCAAGATCTTAATGTAATAACCCTAATCATCAAGTTACTAGCATATAACAACAACAAGTTAACATATAACATGATCATTAACAACATATAACATAATCATTGAGCTAACTACAAGTTAACATATAACATATTCATCAATGACATATAATATAAACATCAAGTTGTCTAACATAAAACAACAATAGAAATGTATACAACCATAGGCTACTATCATTCATGACTAACCGACACATGTACCTATGATCACAGTGATTAAATAAAATCTACCATGCATGTAACCATAACAGAAATAAATGACAAACATGTATATAACCCTAATGCATATAAAAATCCATTAACTAACATACTTGCATGCCAAACATACAATGCCTGTATGACAATCTGCTCTTACCCCAAGGTCTAATGCCGCAACCTCATTTTGATGATCTACATCTGCTGCTCTATCTCAACCAACACATTAGCATCATAACATACCAATAGAATCCTGATGACCTGAACTACATACAATGACCACACAATGCATGTTTGACGTACTATACATGCACAACCATAACCATGAAAATTCATGCATAATAACATATAGACACTGACATGCATAACAAATGCATATACCACCATACACTCATGACGACACATCCCACAACAACACCATCAACCTTTAGATGGAGACATCACTACAACCATGATCAACACAATGAAAATGAAACAATCACATGGACTACAAGAATAAGGAATGCATATACAATGTAGGAATTTACAGGGTAAGTTCCTCAGAAAGAACACCAAAAGGACACCGCTCACACCAGTATTTTTGACGTGGTTAAAACCCTCAAAGAGGGAAACAGTCCACGGCCTGCACCAACGTGGCTACTACAGGCAATTTATTAATAAAA
>APFE031185364.1:738-22725 GCA_000404065.3 Pinus taeda
CTCACAGTTGATCAAACCCCATTCACATTCTTCAGCCGCGTTTCGGGGATTAACTTTGAGTCATTTGTCACCAAGACATCTGTTGTGTCGTTATGTGTTCAAGAGGTCTGTAAACAAAACATTCAACTGCAAAATACCTATCATCCATTTTATCATCCTTGAGTCAGTCGTTACAGCAACATTTCATCAACTTGAACTATGATTTCGTGTTGTGGGCTTGCCTGCGATGGGTCGCTTTCTATCGACATCATCACATTATCTAGAGAGTTGACTTAGAAATCATCAGTACCTTGAAGTTTGCATGCATCAATGGTAGGTTTCTCGCCTTCGACGTCAGTTTTCATCATTGACTTGCGATCAAAGGATTCCATGAAATGTTCGACATCGACTCATTCATTCACATCTCATGGGTTGTCCTGGGTACTTCGAGAACCATTGACATCACTGGTGGTCTCCTCATGCTTGTTAATAGTTTACGTCATTGACTGGCAATCAAGTGGTTTCTACCATGTTTGACATCGACTCATTTAATCGTACCAATTCAGGAAGTAGAGATGAAGACCCTGGATCTAGTTTCCACCATCCAGGCTGCGAGGATTTTTGTATTCATTATATCGTAGACCAATTATAAATAGATGGTTGTGTCCATACTGTGTCTACATGAGTCTATGATTATGATGTATTATGAAATCATTCCTGTATCAGAGTAGTAGTTAGTCTGTTAGTTAAAGTTTTGATCTGAGTATGGGAATGCCTACCTCAGCGACGATATAATCTTATACATGTATTTTGTGTTGAAAATTGCAGGTTCTGACCAGGCTCTCCATGAGATAATCCTTGAAATGATAAAGTAATTCACCCTTCCTAGATGATATAAAACCCTTATCTATTACAGGCTTCGCACTTTAGGGCGCAATCTGTTACACTAAAATTTGTCACCATGACTATCTGCAGTTAGTATGGCTCCATCAACAGTCATACTATCCTCCTTGTCAAGCCTTATACCTCTGCTCTCCATGTCAATCTTCAAGAAAGAGAGAAAGTCATTAAAAAACATGTTTATCTCTGGGTACGCAGGTTCTCTCTACCTTGCCTGCATGTACGCATCCCAAGCTCATTGTACCTGCGTACTTGTACGTTCTGTAAGTCAAGGGATGGGTGCGTACTCCTGTAAAGGTCAAAAGGCACGAGTTTCATCTTAAAAAAGTTACTTGTGGTCATTTCTAGAGCATTCTAGAAGATTGTTTGACGTGTATTGAGCGCCTCCAGATGGTTCATGCATCCCTATGAAAGAGGAACTTATCCCATCAAGAGAGGAGCTACCCCATCCAAAAGAGGGAGTATCCAATTGATGTTGGACCTGAATAACTTCCTCTAGAACACTACAAATACAGGCATTGGGCCAGAGGAGGGGAGGTTGAAAGCTGAACATTCCAAAGGGTAGATGCTGCTGGAATTAGGAACTCCTTGTAGAAGCTTGTGAGGAGAGATCCCCATCCTTTCTTGTTTCATTTGGAAGTGGGTGAGCTTATCAAAGTAAAGGAAAACTCTTGCTGGACCCTAGGAGGAACTTGCACAACACCAAGGCTCAGGTTGTAATGGTTTCTTTTGTTTCCTATTAATACAAATAAGTCCATTCTTCTCAACAATTTGTTATTAATGAGTTGTTTCATATACTCCTTGGTATGTATGTTGAATATGTTTTATTTTATGAGATATTCAGGTGCTATTTAATTGTTTGATTGTTAATGAATGCAGGTTTCGAAGTGAAGGGGGAGCTCATCCGGATCGACGAGGCTGGACTACTACAACAGCGTTGGACTACAGGTAGGATCTAAACACTTGATTTCTTGTATGGTAAATGCATGTTTAGAGAAGAATTGCTCTTAATTGTCTTGTTTGTCACTAGAAAGTCTTAGGCTTCTAGGGAGGTTGGTTTTGTCCGCAAGATTAACTCTTTCCGCATGACAATATTCATAACATATAAAATGATGGACATCACACACAATAATAGCATATATCGTCACATCAAACATTCATACAAGACCATGTTAATAACTCTGTAACTTCGGAACATACAGGCAACCACAAGGATTTGCATGTCCCTAACACCATGAGAATAATTATGCAACTATATCAATGAAAATATACATGAATACATATTCCTTCATTCACAGTGGATAATAGATTAGATGAAGCATTTTGAACAACCATGCGTCCTCATATAAATAACTTTGTATATCATGCAACCGATCATAACCACAGAGGTCCATGAGCCCCACATAACCCTGACAACATAGAGATAGGCACTCATCATGGCCATACAAGGATATCAGGGGTCCCTGTAGAGGTGGAGCGAGTTTAGTCAAACCACATATAAGATAAGCTACTCAAGAGACAACCCACAATAATCATTATAATAGATAATTGTCCCAACCTTATAAACATAAAATAGGACTGAACTATGTGAACTAACAAGTTTATTTTGATTGTTTCTAGATCCTCAATCATGGACACATTAGGAAACCTACAACTGAGTTATAAGGCTACAACGACATAGCACAACAAGCTCATATCCACCATAAATACACTACATATATATTCAACCATGTTGATATAATAATAAAAAATTCTTACTTGGATATTACATGAATACTCATTAGTCATCCACAATACAATCATATACACAAATAAACAATTATCTGATTAACTTTGAAATGGATGGCAACTAGAGGACAGACTTCAACTCTCAACCCATTTGTAGGCCATTTTCACTACAATCTTTATGGTAGCTAACCACCCCCAAGCTAGATTTAGGGTCTGCAGAGTTAAGTGCTCAAAGGTATTCACACCATTAATCAATCAAACAGGTAGCTAAGAGGAGGAGTGCACTTCTTAGGTGGTTCATCAAGTGCCCCCAAGTAGTAAATACCACATTGACTCCCTCTATATTTCAAAAAATAATCGCAAGAACTCAACCAAGATTCATGGAAGGTTCTCTCATTTCAAGAACCTGATATCACTCTAAAGGGAATTTTCTCATCCCCCAAGGTAGCACTGAGTGAATCACTATTTCCCTGAGCTTTCTTGGTTAAATTAACATCAATAAACAAACATAGTATCAACAAAATATAGGGAACAATGTCCCATTCTCACATATTTTTTTTTTTCTACAACGCTCTCCTCTTGAATTCCCCTGCTCCTGCGCATAGGCTTCACTTTTCTCTAATCTGCTTCTAAAGCGTCATCCCAACTTCCCTTCAAGATCTAGGGAAAAACTATAAAAATAAACATCTCTCTTTCTACCGAATTTCCCAATGCCCAAACATTTTCTTCTACCAATAATCGCCCTTCCACCCTTCCCTACTCCCACTTCATCATGCCCCTCTCTTGCATGTTGAATTTCTTAACACATCCAACAAGATTAAGGGTAGTATGGGAACATCCTTTTCCGCAAGCTACCCATACACAACTTCAATGTCTACAGCCACAGACTAGTAAATTTTCTAGGTAGGTGGGTAGGTAAATAAATGAAGTCGCTTAGTTTGGGGTTTTAAATCTGCACAATAAATCCTCCTCTTTAGCCTTTGAATTCATCTCCACTCATCCAGATCAACAATATCTTATATTTTCCATATTTTTTCATGAACTACAATTCATAAGGAAATTTACAATATGGGTAGAGAAAGGGCTACTACAAATCCCACCTCCTTAGAGGAATACCTTCCTTGGTATTCTTATACCCAAAAAAAATCAACAATGAGCTTTATATACATGACTCTTTTATGTTCATTTACACAGTTAACAAAAATGGGTAAGATTCCCTAATTCAATTATAAATTTTCCATGCGGCCTCATCTGGTCCAGAACACTTCCATTACATTTTGTTCTTCTTGATCACTTGATTTCAGAGCACAATATACCTCTACTATCCATCCATTGTTTCCACTATCCTCATTATTTACATGAGAACAAACTTCTCTCATTACATCCCTAATGTATGCTTGATCCCACTAAGCATGCACATGACCTCTTTGAAACTAGTTTTCTTCAGTTTCCTCTTCCTTACAGTCACATACCTTCCAATTTTAGGAATCTCCTTCTCTTCTTCTTAGACCCTCGGGTGATCCATCCCTTGGCAAAGATTCTTCACACAAGAAGAGTCTTCACCAGGAATATCTCATCCTTTCTTTAATAACACAATCATATTAGTCATGGCATCTCACATGGAAATCAATACATATCATAGGTTATAATATCATTGCAATGGCCTAGTTATTTATGTTTTCAACTCTATTATGATAATGTTGTTCCCTCTAATATTATCATGTTTTCCCTCTATGCAGTCTTCAACCAACGTCACTGAGTGGTTCATCAGCTGAAACAAGCACTCAATGGAATTTATGTTCCATATCTCCACACAATCTTTAGCTCCATATTTAAGTCTAGCTCACCAAGTGTTTCTCAACCTCAAGGAAAGCACTCAATGGTGAATATATTGCTCCATAGATCCATGCAATCTCTAGATAAATCTGTCTTTAAATCCAGTTGATTGAGTGTTTCTCAGCCCCAAAGAAGGCACTTAGCGGTGGTTATACATCTCCATATCTCCTCTCAATATCCAACCAACTTTGTCTTTAAATATATCTCGCTAAGTGTTTCTCACCTCCAAGGCAAGCACTCAGTGATGGTTATACTGCTCCATAAGTCCATGCAATCTTCAACCAACTATGTCTTTAAATCTATCTCACTAAGTGTTTCTCAACCCCAAGGTAAGAACTCAATGGTGGTTATACTACCCCATAGCTCCAAGAAAACTTCAACTAGTTATGTGTTTATATTCAGCTCACTAAGTGTCGCTCAACCCCAAGGCAACCACTCAGTGGAGATTTTATCGCTTCAGAGCTCCACACAATATTCATCCAATTCCATCTTTAAATCCAGGTCATTAGATGTTTCTCAGCCCCAAGGTAAGCACTCGGTGGCTGTTACACTACTCCATGTAACCCTTTCATACAAGTCCAAATTACCCCTCCCATGCCCCCTCCCCCCCTCCCCCACCACTCTCTTATTCATCTCCTAGTGAGTGTGGGCGTTACCATCCAAGTAGTCTTCTATCAACAAGAATATTATTTACCACCACACTTCCCATATAATCACAACTCCAATATCATCACAACTCCCATATCATCACAACTCCACTGTCATCACAATTCCCATATCACCACACTTCCAACAAGGAAGATGCTATTATTTGGTAAGTATATAAGTGGTTAGCTAGAAATTGGGTGGTGGTAATGTTTGAATTGTATGCATCCAGTCATTTCTCGGCCCGAGCTAACTCTCAAAGAACTACATACACTAAGTAGTTTCTTAGCCCAAGCTAACACTCAGTGGCATATGCACCTCATTATATGACCAACATCCAGTTAGCTATTAGTATACTCATTGATACAACATTTATCATTTCATCATAAACATAATATAAACATGGAAACATACATTTCATAAGCACATGATCATAATAATAGTTAACATTAAGAGTTTACATTTGATCTACGTGTCCCTTACATGGCAGGGATCATATTGGATAACCTCATCATGTTATCCCAAACATGTCATTCATATAATTGTCATATTTTTAAGAACCTTAATCACTCATCCTTTGTAACCACCCTTCCCATATCTTACCAGTTTCACCAGTCTGTCAGAGTAAACATTAGAGGAGGTGCCACTATGATATGAGTCAAGCTCCTAAGTATAGTTAAGGAAGTGGGATTGACAAACTAAAAACCTTACTGACCTTCCTCAGGAGCTACAAGACCCACATGAGTTAAACAACTACTCAAGGTGCCGAAACCCTGAGCTAACTTTCATTTTTATTGATATGGACTCCCAATCACTTACATAACAAGGCAAGCTAGTGATTGTGACTCTCCAGTTGCATGAATAAACCTACCTCCTAACAACTGCAATATAGATTTCCTAGTTTTGTCCATGTTACCCTAGAAGCTGAGCCACTTTTTTAGGGCTAGTCTCTAGATCACTACCAAGAACTTGATGAGACTTTCTAGAACAATAAATGACACAAATACAAAGCCAATAACATAAAACGTGAATAAGGACTTTACCTAACCAAGCCTAACCATGACATACATTTTGCCAAACACATTGTCAACATGTAATATACAGGTCATAAATGCATATCTGAACATAGGGGTCTCATAATTATATGAGAATAATAATAAGGTCTAATTGCCTCTCACAATAGTTGCAATAACATCTATTAGGTCATACATTCAATACCCATTCAATTACCAATTAAAACATGTTAAGAGCTATAACTAAAATATGTCATGAAACCATGCGTATAACCAACATATGACCATAATACTGACAATAATTGAACAACCATCAAAGACACATAATAACAAGTTTAAAAACTCATGAAATACAAGAGGAAAGAGATCTTATTAACATATGCAAAATCCTACAAAGTTAGGGACTTCACGTACCACCTAATCATATATTGGTCTGAACCAAATGTCTCTTTCATCTAATCACCAATGGGCCATATTCTAAGCACGAATGTGGGATCACATGGAATAAACCAACAAAAACAAAACCAGGGATTCCTTAGGCCAAACCACCTCAACCCTCCTCCGGTGCTTCCACCTCATGATCGAACATCACTAACCATCACCAGATCGGTCGCTACCCAAGTTGTCCAGGGCTCCAGAGAATTTTTCCCAACTCGGTTCCAAGACTAGTAAGTCAACCCACAGCTTTCGCAGGGCTCCAGAGTGTTTTTCCAACCAAGGTTCCAGGACTGGTAACTCGACCCACCAAGGGCTCTAGAGAATTTTTCCAAACAAGGCTTTTAGGACTAGAAACTCAACCCAAGTTGTTCAAGGGATTCTAGAGTGTTTTTCCAACCAAGGCTCCAAGAACTAGTAACTCAACCCACAACCATAAAGATCATGAGCACCAATTACAAACAATCAGGTGGGAAACCCATAACACCATGTCTATCCTGGAAATGGAAAGGATAGGAAAAACCACTATCAATCCAGAAAATCCTCCATGCTAATGATAGATCATAACCAAATACCCACATGCATATACCATGCATACTAAAACTAGCAAGGAAATCATACATGCAACTCAGACCTTGCAAAGCAATTTAGCTATAGTCATTGATCTCAATGTCCCCTAATGCTTTCTTGCTTTCCTTTTCCTTATTTGTCCAAATCCAAAGTATGCCACAATGCTCGAAGAAACACTAAGTGTGAAAGATTATGGGAAAGAGAGAATAGGGAGAGAGTTCCAAGATAGAACTGAAAGAAAGTTGTGAACTAATCCTCAAAATCCTTTTTGTCAGACCTCTATTTTCTTCATTTTCGTCTATTTTCCTTCAATTTTCCTCACATGCAATTATGTGACCTTTCACCTTGCTTTTATCCTATTTTCCATTATTTTCATAGACCAATGCCAATTAATGCCTCTTTTCCTTTGCCAATTTTGATAGCCATTTATTAATCATCAGTGATCCCCATCACTATGTTTTTTCCCAACATTCAGCTTGGAATACATGTCCCATGACCTTGGTCTTATTTTCCTTTTTTTTTTTTTTATTTATTTAAACTTATAACATGGATTTTTAACCAAGGTGATAACAACCACCCACCCCCACCCCCCACCCTTCGGGGAACACCATCCTTGATGTTCAATGAAACCTATAAGCCAACAAAACATATGTTTCCCATGGAAATTTATAACACAGCTTGATGCAACATTTACATCATATCCATCTTCTAAAAACATAACCAACATATCATGAACACCATAATGCTTATTGGGGATTTATAACACAACTTGATGTGGTATTTACATACATATGCATATACTTAAATATACCCAAAACACAACATCAAAACATAAATCAAGGGGCATCTTCTTAACTGGTGAATGGAGAAGGATACACAACTCGCATTTGATCAACCATATCCCTTGTAGTTTCATTAGGCCCAAAGTTCTTCCACTGCACTTTAACTTTCTCAATTGCTCGATTCTGGATCATGAGAATATTTTGTTGCAAAATGCACTAAGGTTTCGGTTGGAATTTGCCTTCTAGTTCCACCTGCAATACAAACTAGTCAATCACATGATCAACATCTTTCACATAATTCTTAAGCAATGAAACATGGAAAACATCATGGACTTTAATTTTCAGAGATAGTGTAAGTCGGTAGGCTACCAATGCCAACTTGCCACATGATCCAATCCTCAAGGAGCTCTTCTTGGGCTTGATGCACAAGTACACTTGTTCCCCAATCTAAAACTCCTTAAACGCCCTGCGTTGATCTACATAACTATTTTTACTTTCCTGTGTTACCATTACATTCTTCCTGATTACCTGCATTTCCTATTCCATCTCTTCCAATATGTCTGGTCCAATCAATACCATGTTCACTAGATCACTCCAAATGATAGGAGTATTACAACTCCACCCGTAAAGTGCCTCAAGTAAAATCATCTTCAAAGATTCATGATACCCATTATTATATGCAAACTCCACCAATGGAAGATACTCTTCCCACTTTCTCTATTGATGCATAACATACATTCTCAACATGTCCTCCAAAATATTATTGACCCTCTCTATTTTTAGATGGTAGGTTGTACAGAAGGCCAAATATTTCCCCAAACCTACAAATAACTCTTTCCAAAACTTGGATGTGAACTTGGCATTTATATCTAACACAATCTTCTTTGGAACACCATGCAACCTCATTATATCTTTGATGAAGACGTGTGCTACTTCACTGGTTGAATTCATAGACTTTAGTGGAATGAAGTGAGATACCTTTGTCAAATTGTCAATCGCAACCATAATAGAATCATGTTGTCTAGATGTCCTCAGAAAACCTGTAATGAAATCCATGGAAATGGCCTCCCATTTCCACTTTGGAATCAAAATTAGCGACAATAATCCACCTGGATGCTTACGCTTTGCTTTTACCTGTTGACAATCCAAGCATCTCGCAGCAAAATCTACCACCTCTTTCTTCAAATTCAAACAATAGTGGAACTTCTTAACCATTGTCAATGTCTTTTGATATCCCAGGTGACCTAAATACAAATTAACATGAAATTCTCACAAGATAATCTTCTTGAGCTCACTATTGTCTGGCACATAAATATTGTCCCTAAATTTGATCAAACCATCTACCATGAGATGATAGTGTGCATCCTCTTCACCTGTACCCTATTGTTGTAACTTGTGCTTAAGTTGTTGGTACCTATCATCCTGTTGTCCTTCCTGCAAGATCTGATCTTGTAAATTTGTCCCATATAAACTCATAGTTTCTATGCCTTCCTTGGAAACCACATGCCCTAAATAATGAACCTTTGTCTGAAAGAAGCTACATTTACTAAGTTTTGCATAAAACTGATGCTCTCTTAGAAATTTCAACATTGCTTCTAGATGTTCTACATGCTCTTCCTGATTCTTAGAAAATATCAATATATCATCATTGAATACAATCACAGATTTGTCCATATAGGGATGCAACACACTATTCATCAAACAAATGAAAGTAGTTAGAGTATTAGTCAAAACGAACAGAACCACAACAAACGCATAGTGCCCATACCTGGTCTGAAAAGAAGTCTGGTATATTTCCTCTTCTTTGATGCATACTTGATGATATCTTGATCTTAAATTGATCTTCGAGAACACCGTTGCTCCCTTCAACTGGTCAAAAAATTCATTAATAACTATAATAGAAAGAGGAGGTATAATAAATATAATAAGAACATTAAAAACGATGATTCTCTTTTTAATATTAATAATAATAATGATAAGTTACTTTATTGTAGGACTTTAGGTTCGTTTAATACTATTTATTCTAATTCTCTTTCCCCCTCTAGTAATAGGGTGGTCAATACCTCGGGCTTTTATTTTGACGCTTGATTATTTCATCTATTGGAGAAAGGTTTAAATTCTACCCTCACTCCTAGTATTATAGACTTATCAGACATCACTAAAGATATCATTTGACAAGATTATGTTGTTGTCCTTAGGAAGGCTAAGCCCACCAAGAACAACATCAAAAAACTTGAGTTTTATGCTCTCAAGTCATTAAATAGTAACAAGGAGGTTGTTGTTCTCAAAGATGACATGGGTGGTGTTGTGGTTATTCTTGATAAAGGGGATTACCGAAGGAAGATGTTGGACCACCTATGTAATAATGGGAGCTACAGGAAACTTAATAAGTATCCTTTGAAGAATGTTTCCAAAAATGTAGCTCTTGATGTAAAATCAAGTAGCTCGATTAGCTCGTTAAGTCATAAGCTTACTAAAAGTAGCTCTCTTACCCCCAAAATATATGGCCTTCCAAATATTCATAAGGAAGGGGCTCCTCTGAGACCCATTTTCAACACGATTGGAGGGGCGACCTATCTTCTTGCTAAATATTTAGCAATGAAGCTTAGGCGCCTTATTGGTCGTACAAAATCCTTTGTCAAAGACTCTGAATCATTTGTCAATGAGTTAAAGAGTATTATTCTTGATCTCGATGACAAGCTTGTGAGTTTTGACATGGTATCCCTTTACACTACTATCCCTATCAATGAGGCCATTGAATTCATTAAGCGTGTTTTTGATCTTGATATGACTAAATTAGTTGACATCTATCTCACCTCTACTTTATTCTATTTTGATGGGGAATTCTATGAGCAAACTTGTGGTGTCGCCATGGGTTCCCCCTCTCCCCTGTGGTGTTTAATATATTCATGGATGCTTTTGAATCAAAGGCCTTAGCCTCTTCTCGTTTTCTACCTAATATGTGGAGGAGGTTTGTGGATGACACTTGTGTCATTTGGTCCCATGGTAAGGAAGAGTTGGACCCTTTTTACCTTCATCTTAATAATCAGTCTAACTCCATAAAGTTCACCATGGAATATGAAAGAAATGGTAATATGTCCTTCCTTGACACCCTCCTTTCAAGGAATGAGGATGGCTCTTTTTATCATCAAGTATTTTAGAATAAAAATCACACGGAGCCCTAAATAATGAACCTCCAAAGTGTTTCCTTGAATAATGGGTACAACAGGCACCACTATTCTAAGGCTTTCCTCAACGCTGAAAAAAGTCCTAAGGCTAAGTCCCAACCCAATGATTTTTTTTTAGGTGTTCATCTTCCTTTCATCCAAGGGACCACTGACAAGATTTTGAAGATCCTAAGAAAGCATAAGTTTCCTTCAACCTTTAGACCTTTGAACACCATCAGTAGCTCCTTAAGGTCTCTAAAAGACCCGATGGACCCTAAAAATATGAAATGTGTTTACGTTATCCCTTGCTCCCATGTGACTCCATTAATAGGTGAGACTGGTTGCTCAATTAATCAAAGGATTCGTGAGCACATCGTTGACCTTAGGAATGGTAAGACATGCTCCTTTGCCTTGGCAGAAGATGCAAAAAAAACTAAGCATCACATCTGCATTGAGGAGGCCCAAGTGATTGCCAAGATTAGTCATTTCCAACATCGAAAATTCAAGGAGGCCTTAGAAATAAAATAAAAAAATGCCCACTAATTTGAATAGATACGATGGTTGGAATATTAGAAAAAGTTGGGTCCGAGTCCTATCCTCATAATTATTATCAAATTTTTATAATTTTTATCTATGTAGGTATCTATATATTCTGCATTTCGTTTGTTCGGTCAATAATTGGTATTTAATAAATTATGTTTTATTTTCTTGATCATTCTTAGCTCTTTGAATTACTTAATCTTCTTAGCCACTTTAAGTATTTATGTTTTTCTTGACTTTGTTTACTTTTTTCTTGGCTCCTTGATTTACATGTAGTGCCTTAGCCCCCTTATGTTATGGTTGACCCCGATTCATTAGTCTTTCGTATTTCGACTATTTTAGTTTTTTTTTTATTTATTATATTTTATGAATTTTTAATAATTTATTTATTTATTATTAGGGTCTTGACTACTTTTGTCATTTTTTTATTATGCTCCTTGGTTCTCATTGATTCCTCCTAGTCTTTATTCATTTCGACCCTTAATCTATTTCTTATAATCCTAATAATTGAAGTTATAAATTAAATAATATTATTCGTAAAATAGCCATTTATTATGGTTGTTATTTTTTACTTTTCTCCTTGTCTAATATTTGACCATGAATGTTTGATTCTTTTTATTTTTTATATTTTGAACCTTTACCTATTTCCTGATTTTATCTAATATAATTGGGTTCTATTAATTAATGCTATAAATTAAATAATATTATTCATAAACTAACCGTTTATTATAGCCATTATAAGAACTAAGGGTTTTTACATTGATATTTATTTAAACTAGTGCCATGATCTGCCTCTTCATCTTGTCTTGATGATGAACCACACTGGATGGTTTGAAACGCGTCAGAAAAAAAATTCTCCAATGTGATTTGTACCAAAAAATAAAAATAAAAAAATTTCTTGAGTGATAGATCCTCAACAACTAATACCTTTTCTTAATCGTCACCTTGTTCAAGTTCCTATAATTAATGCACAACCTGAGAGTACCATCCTTCTTCTTCACAAACAATACTAGTGCACCCGAAGGCAACACACTTGGCCCTATGTATATTTTTTCCAAAATTTCCTTCAACTACAACTTCAGTTCTACTAACTCCATTGTGCCCATCATGTAAGGTGCCTTTGATGCTGGTGCTACCCCTGGTACCAACTCAATAGAAAATTCCATTTCCATGTGAGGCGGTAACTCTGAAATCTCTGGTGGGAACACATCCTAAAACTGTTTTAAAAGAGGATACCTCTTGAAGACTTCAACATCCTCAACATCATTACCTTTATCATAGGAAATATGCACTGCACATAATACACATCCTTTCTTGTGCCTACACTTTTCTTGCATAGTTTTACCCATTCTAACCGATGTTGCCTTCTTCTTACCCTGCAAGATTATTTGTTCTCCATTGTCATCCAAGCACTCAATAAAATTTTCATAAAAATCCACCTTATTCATGTGGAGATACAACCAATCAATACCTAGAAGCATACTATATGATCCCAATGGAAGCACATTCAAATGCGCTGATATAGACATACCATTAAAATCAAATGCACAAGATCTTACGCAATGATGAACTCTTTTTCTTAGTACTTGTCTCCAACTACATTAACCATGACTCTACATGCACTTCTTTATTCAAACCACACTTATCCACCAGGTCAGGATTAACATAATTATAATTAGATCCAGGGTCAATCAAAATAGAAACAACTTGATTACAAAGCTTACTATATGTCTCGATAATAGATGCTTGATGATCAACCTGCCTATCATCCAACGCTACATAAATCTGAGGAACACTTTTCTTAACATACCCCATTATTTGTGCCTCCTGAGCACTGTAAATCTATGGTCTTCCACCCTGATGTTGTGGGAAATATCTCCTGTGATGATCCTTGCCACAAGTCCAACACTTTAAAGGCTTCCTACCATCACCCTTGTTATGTTTCTTAGACTGAAATCCATGTCATTTTTTAGATGCATTGATCTTCTTGTGTGGCATTGCATTCTCTTTGTTACATGTGTCCTGTAGTCTTCCTCACTTCTTATATCATTTTCCCTTAATATTGTCATTACCTTTCTGATCCTTTTTAGTTTTAGACCTGTGCTTTGATTTCTCATAACAATGCTTTAACTTTATGATGGCTTTTTCCAACGATCTAGGCTCATCAAACTCAATCCTATCTTTGAATGACATTGAAAACCCACTGATGAATCTTTGAATCTTCACTTTCTCCTCCTTAAGATAAGGCACATACCTCAATAACTCCAAGAATATGTTAGTATACTCCTCATCGGTCATAGATCCCATCATCAACTCATATAATTCCTTTGCCCTATCATCATAATACCTTTCAAATAGATACCTTTTCCTAAAAAGTTTCTCGAACTCACTCTAGGTCAACTCCTCTTCCCAAATTATTGGCCGGATAAATCGATCTTGCGGACAAGACTGATCTCCCTAGTATCAGAAGATATTCTAGCAACAAACAAACAAACAAACCTATCTTTCCCTAGACATATGCGATTTATAAATAAATAATATAAAGGTGTTAAGACCCTACCTTAGATCCAATGCTTGTTCGTAGTAGTCATCCTTCAATCGTTTGAAAGAGTTACCCTCCAATCGTTCGAAAGAGTTACCTTTGAGGACCTGCAATCACAAACAAGCAAACATTAAATAGCACCTGCATAGCAAATATCATAAATCATGTCTATTATGGTGATCAAGGAATCCATAAAATAAACCATGAATTAACAGCTTATTGAGAAAAACAAATTTATTTGTATTAACTTTGAAGTAGAAGAACCTTACAACCTTTTCAGCCTTGATGTTGAACAAGCTCTTCCTGGGGTCCAAAACAGGAATTTCCTTTACTTTGACAAGCCTTGCAGTCCTCCAAATGAGATCTTAGAGGTATGTAATCTTTCCTCATAAAAACTCAACTAAAGAAGACGTTCCAATAGCATTTCACCTCAAAAATATTCAGCTTCTAACCTCCCCAGTAACCAACCCAATGCTTCTTTTTATAGTGCAGAGGAGGAGGTTACAGGTCCACCTATGAAGGGATAGAATCCTCCTTCAAATGGATAAGCTCCTCACATCAAGGGGTTAGCTCCTTAAGGTATGGGATGCATGAACCTTAAGAGAGCGAACTTGCCACCTCAAGATTCCTTCCAGAAGCTTCTAGAAATGAATGAAAGTGAGTTTTTCAGAATATACTCGCGCCTTTTTAACTTTTACGGGGTCCGCACCTTTAACATAGAGACAACGCGGTTAGGTGCGCAGGAGACATGACCATTAGATGTGGGACCACAGGTAATACAAAGAGAAAGTGCGAAACCAGAGTTTTAAAGACTTCGAGGGCTTTTCTCTTGCTTTCAAGGCTTGATATAAGGAACTAATGCTTCAGACTTGCAGAGGGGCAAAGTATGAGTGATAATGAACTCACATAGATAGCAGAATGTCAAGGTGACAATTTTTAGTGCAACAGATTTCCCCCTAAAGTGTGAAGTCTATAATAGATGAAGATAGAGTCTGTCATTTATGAAGAGTGAAGTACTTTATCATTTCAAGGATCATCTTATGGACACCCCAATCAGAACCTGTAAAAACATTCAATGCAAAATATATATATGTAGACATATCATCGTTGAGGTAGGCATTCCCATACTGAGATCAAAACTGACTAGAAAACTGACTAAACTGTTCTGATACAGGAATGATTTTGTAATACATCAAGAGTATAGGCATGTGTAGAGATAGTATGGACGCAACCATCTATTTATGAAGAGTCCACTGTATAATGTATAACAAAATTCCGCACAGCCTCGATGGTAGAAACCAGATCTAGGGTCTTGATTTCCGCTTCTCGAACTAGTACAATTCTATCCATGTGAATGAATGTGTCAAAGTCGAACATGGTAGAAACCACTTGATTACCAGTCAACGATATGAACTGTTAACAAGTGTGAGAGAAACCAACAGTAATGTCAGTGGCTCTCAAAGTACTCAGTACAATCCATGAAATGTGAATAAATAAGCTGAAGTCGAACATGTCATAGAATCATTCGATTGAAGGTCAATGATGCAACCTATCGTCGAAGGCAAGAAAATTGCCATTAGGGCATGTAGTTTTCAAGGTACTAACGATTTCTAGATCATCTTCCTAGATAATGAGTTAAAGTCGATAGAAAGAAATCTGTCATAGGCAAGCCCACATCACGAAATCATAGATCAAGTTTTGAAGAAATATATTGCAAGGACTGACTTAGGGATGGTCAAAATGGATAATAGATATTTTGCAGATGAATGGTTTGTTTGAACTGATCTCTTGAACACATAATGACACTACAGATGGTTTGGTGGCAATTGACCCAAATCTAATACCCAGAAACCGACTGAATACTTTCAATGTGGTTTGATTAATTGTTAGGCAAAGGATTTCCCAACCCAGGTGAACAAAAAGTGTCGTGTTCAAGAGTGGTTAACGGCTTTTCTAAAAAACAAAGTGTAACAAATAGGTTCATTTTTCTCTCTTTTCCCCCACCATTTCTGGCAAGTACCTCTTTATTTTTAACAAGCTTGAGGAGGATAACATTTGCTTGTTTATAAGCTCATCCTTCAGATGAGTCCAACTTAGTTTAAAATTCGAACCCTAAGAAGGAGTGGTTCGTTCCTGTTTAAATTTGAATAGGTCCTTTACTGTTAAATTTTAATGAGTCAGTATAGGAAAAACTTGGTGTTTTTCAATTTTAGGGAGTCAGAAGAAAAACTTAAGAAAAATCCATGGGAATAATTTTTCGTAAAATAATGCCTCAAGTCCGAAAAAGGATAAAATAATACAGGAGGGATGACATTTCCAATACTTTAACGAGCTGGAAAGGACAAGCGCTCGATAATATTTTCATATTTAACGAGTCTGGAAAGGGTTTAAAGAGGACTCTATTGACCATAATTAGTCAATGTTACCTTTTTTGTAAATAGTCCATGTCAGTCCGTAAAAGGGGTAAACTTATACTGAAAGGACGATTATTCATTTTATTTTAATGAGTTTAAACAATCAAGTGCTCGGCAATATTTTCAATTTTCGAGAGTCAGAAAAGAGCTTAAAGAGGACTCCAATGTTTTGCTTTTTCGTAAATTTTTTAAAGAGTTCGAAAAAGTGATAAAAGTATGCTATTTGTTGAAAAATGATCAATTTTCCGAAAAATCCAATATTTTGCACAAAAACTCAAAACATTACACATACATGTTTAAGATAAATAAAAATGATTTTTTTTAAATTTACCTTTTTAAAGTGAAAAATAAATAAATTAAAAATTCATTTATTCAAAAAAACTTATAAAAAGGGCTTTTCTAACTTCATTTTTACCATTTGAGTTCAGATTGAAAAGTGAGAGCTTTTGGGTAAGAAAGTTCCCGTGAATATTCTGGAAAATCCGTCTGTCGGAATCGAAAACCGTTGGCTTCAAGTAATCCACACCCTCCTTAACTTGCATTTCATCTGTTTACATTTCGTTTTTAGGCTTTAAATTTGATTTTTGAAGGAAAAATAGGTTTAGAAAGTCGCTCATGGGGGTCCGCAGGTGCAACACATGGCCTTTGCGGACCCCGACTTTTTTCTATAAAGAAAAAAATCATGGGCCCGCATCTATATCTCACAACCCATGTGGACCTACGCACTATTTGTAAGCAGCGGGTGCGGACCCTGCGCAACGAATTTTAAAAATTCAAATTTCTCGATTTTTACCCAAAATTTTTCGAACTAGCTTGTTCTGATATGTCTTTTTATGCATTGTAGGACACTCACAATGCTTATTTTGCGAGAACGGGAGCATGAGGATGTAGATATTTCCGCAATAAATCATATGTCTGTTATCACTCAGGTTTTCGTAGAAGTTGTGTAAGAGGAAAGTATACCCGAGGTAACCACAAACCAACCTTTTAGATGCAGAATCTAGCCACTCTGCATCCAGAGAGGGCTCTCTCTTTATGATTTATCTTTGTTCTTGGAAGGTTTTAGGCTAGTTATAGATTCAAGAGTTTGTTTTGGGAAAATGGTGGAATCCACAAACTAAGGGAAAGATTGAGAGCTTTCAGTCCATTGGGCTGTGGAGTCAAAGGATGGCTTTACTGGATTTCTATTCTAAGCACAAGATGGTATTACAGGGCAAGATAGCTAGACAGAGAACAATCCTTAAAATTTAAAGTGGATGGGATGATTTTGAAGGGATGAAAGGCAGCTAAGAGTCTTTCACCATGTCCAAAAGAAAGAAATGAGATGACTACAAACAAAGAGCAATGAAGAATCCTTTGTTATGGTAATCAACAGTGCTTAAATTAGCAAAGCAAGAACATTTAAGAATTCATGCTTATAACTAATTTAGAAGAAAACATCAAGAATAATAACATTTGAAAACATAGTACAATTAAGCAAATTCTGTTTCAATCTCTTATGCAAATTATTCAGAAATGGATATGATGGTATTATGTGTTTAAATTAGTAAAGCAAGAGCATTTAAGAATTCATGCTTATAACTAATTTAGAGGAAAAAATCAAGAATAATAACATATAAAAACAGAGCACAATTAAGCGAATTCTGTTCCAATCTCTTATGTGAATTATTCATAAATGGACATGATGATATTATAGACTGATATAAAATTTCAGAGAAAGGGTAGAAACACTTATCGAACTATTGTCCAACACATGAATCCTGCAACAAGTCATGTGCTTTAAATCCTCATCCAGCTGAGCCACGAAAAATTTCTCCAAGCGCTTTTTATTCTGAAGGTCTCAATGTTACAGCAAAGTAATGAATCCCCCTCAATGCTTCCAAGAGTGGAGTATTTATACCAATTCTAAACTAAAATATCTTGAAATAAATATCAAAATTGGTTCACAAATCTCTCCAACTATTTACATAAATAGAACTTAATTAAAGGACACTCAAACTAATGCATCTATTTGGCACTATTTTGTATGGATAGGTGATTACAAAGAGAATAATTCGAATTTGATCCAACTCTTAGTTGATGATGAGGCATCCAAGTCACTAACTGTTTCCTTTCTTTGTGCAATCTGCTCCAACAATTCGGCAAACTTGGGGTCCAATGATATTTTTGTATTTCTCCATCCGTAATAGATATGTAAAAAGTGAAAGAGGTTATTGTATATAAATATGTTGGTAAGATAAACCTCTTTCATTTTCCCAAAATTCCTCTCCATCTATGCATAATAGTCTCTGTAAAACAATATGTGTAAAACAGAGTTTTACAGAGTCTGAAAAATGGCCTGTAAAGATGCGTATGTATCTATCATTATAAAATCACTGTGAAAAAACTGAGATAGATTTTTGTATATGGGTATCTTAGGAACAAAAACCTCCTTCATTTTTGTATGAAGTATTTTGGATTGGCCAAAAGACTCTCTGCAAAATGATGACTTAAACTAAAAGTTTCTGCAAAACATGCTTTCCAACATTGTTTAATATTTCCAAAACCATAATGGCTGTTAGAAAAGTGAGAGAGGTTTTTGTAGATGGCCCTCTTAATAACATAAACCTCCTTAATTTTTTTAAAATTAATCTTGGATTGATCACAATATTTTCTGCAAAACTATGACTAAAATATGCAATTTCTGCAAAAATGTTCCTTCTTGTTATGTTTTTTCATCTTTTTACTTTCTTGCTCTTTTGACTGTTTTACTTTCACTTTAGAAAAACCTCAATATTGGTGAAAGTATTATCATCTCTTTTTACCATTTTACTGCCTTATGTATTTACTTTTACTGTTTACCTTTGACTGCTCTGTAACTTTGTTTTAACTTTCACTGACTTTTACCTGATACACTTTAACCATTGATACTCTTTAACCACTGATACTCTTTAGCTGTTATGCTTTCTAACCTCTGTTTGAATAGATTTGATAACAATCTTGGAGAAAACAAACCTTATGACTAGTATTATGACTTTTTATCCAAGGATGTGATCTTCTGATTACCTCTTCAGGGGACAACCGAGTAGATTTTTCAAGCAATTCCCTAATGGACAAGGGAGTGAGGTTTTGACCAGGTTCAAAATGGAGCATCACATTGATAGCTTGGGGAGTAATGGGGAAAAGAACACTCTGGTCAAGGGATATTACAGCTCTTTGAGTCAGATCATAGTTAGAATGGCAGTAATGGATGATTTCTGGGAAATAAATGACTGAAGGAATGAGATACCTTGGGAGATTGGATTCCCACAACCCTATAAGATCGTGCCCCTTTGAGTATTCGTCTCTGTAGCGATAATAGCTCAATAGGGGACTTTCATCAAAATGCAGGTCTTTAATTTGGAAATCTTCATCTATCAAAGGTAAATATTCCAATTCACAGTGAGGAGCATTCAGTGGAGTAATATTCAGAGCTGCCGACACCTCCATTTTGGTTCTTGTGGATTCAAAATGGAGGTTTCAGATATCGGCCGGGCGGGATTTAAAAAAGAAGAAGGCACAATCTAATCACCCAGGGAGAAATTAACAGGCGGAAAACGTTAGGAAGGACTCATGATGACTATTAATCACGTATGCGAAAAGAAATGAGTTACGGGCAGTCGGGGAAGGGATTGCCAGGTGGAAAAACCACGGTGGCACGAAACTTTTCAGAAGTTTTATTCATATTTTTGTATTTAAACATACATATGGCATGTTTAAAGTTTTTGAATATATATTTTTTATTTATATGGTAACAAACAAATATTATTTAATTACCATAAGGGCGGGATTATAATATAATGATAATTTTAACCAAAGGGCGTATAGCGGGTTATTTAATAAATGTGCGGGAAAATAAATACTTTGGTTAAACTATATAATAGAAGGGTTTTGGGATATTTATAAAAAGGGAGTTATATACTTAGGATAAGGTATTTTATTAGGGATTTAGTATAATAGAGTTAAATGTAAAATATGGCAAAGGACAAGGAAACTCAAAATATTTTTGCACATCTAAGAAAGTGATAACTTCTGAAGTAAATTGCAATATTTTATCTTCAACACTTAAACTTAGAATAGCAAGTTATCTTGAGGGATTTTTATGGAATTTTGCATGAGTTTCCTAAGTAAAATAGGATTTTACTTAGGACAAAGTTAAAGATGGAAGATTATAATGATGGATTATCTTAAGTACTTAGGTCTTTTTGATCATTAGGCCGAGGGTCCGGTCCCTCCAGAGGTCAAGGAAATGCCTTGAGCCCCTTTGATCTCCAAATACCTTAGTACTTTGCGGGAAATTAGTAAAACTTTTTGAGGGGAAAGTGATGAGGGAGGTTAATGAGTTTGACTTTGCTTGCGGTGATTTTCCAGCGTATTTCCTGCTTTAGTACTTGTGATGAAAGTAAAGGATCAAAAACATGTAGCAGCATCATTCATCAGATAACACTTTGCAGCACCATCTACCTACCCTATCTACTTGATACTACCATTTTCTATTCTTTATTAGGGTGCATTTAGACTTGCAAACCCTCATCAACATTTTTTCTTTTCACAAGGAAAATCTATCTAATTCTACCCTTATTACATACAAGGGCTAAGATTAAAATGTTGAGCACCTTTTATTAACTCTAACTATCTACTTATCTGCCAAGATTAAACTGTTTGGTCAAATATTTATTCTCTAATCTACACATGAAATTGAAATATGAGTAAGCCAAGTTTAAACAGTTTGACTTATTCATGAATTGTGGCAAAGGTTGGACAAGCTGCACACAATTGTTTTATTACAAAAATGAAGTAGTAGTGGCATTTGGATTTACACACTTTCCTTGGTCTGTTTTTTGCTTGGGGTTCATTTCTTTCACTTCTTTTTTTGACCACTTTATTTTTCTTACCCTTTGATTTTTCTTTTAGGGTACACCCTCTTTACATTTTTTTAACTTTTTTGATTTTTTTGTTTTTCAAGAATATGGAACACCTTTGCTCAAGAAAGAAGGTTTGAACATATTCCATAGTTCAATCAAGACAATCATGAAAGATGAAACCTATTGGTATAAGAGGCTAACACTAGCTCCACTTGGGGATGGCTTTTCCTTGTGGAAAGTCAAGAACAGCAGGTCAGATGCGTGAAAATGTCTTCAAACTGGAAGTATGAAATCTTCCTTCTTCTGGTAGCTTTATTTTACATATGATAGTGACACTTGTGAAGCTTAGGGCTTTCTGTTCGGGCTTCAACTCCAACAAGTTTACCATCCAATCAACACCAAACCTTTATTCTTCCTTGGGAAGCTTAGGGCTTTCTGTTCGGGCTTCAACTCCAACAAGTTTACCATCCAATCAACACCAAACCTTTATTCTTCCTTCTTGAATCCCACTTGAGCACCTTGTAACTTAGGCAAGAATCTATAGTCTTGGTCT
>APFE031185369.1:0-24075 GCA_000404065.3 Pinus taeda
CAATAAATCATTTTAAATGAAATAATTTAAAATAAAATATAAAAGGAACTGCCAAGTGGACTTGCATGCACCCACTCTCCACAACTGTGTTTTCAACCACACCATGTTTTCTTAATTGCTTCTGTATGCCTCGATTGCTGCCCAGATGTCTATGTGCATGTTTCCACTACGCCAATCTGCGACATCGTGAAGAATAGCACAGCGAAAATACGAAGAAGTTGAGAGAAAATAAGAATCGGTTGTTCTGAACGCAAGGAAACAAAGTATACAATGGCATTGAAATGGTTGCATTATCTAATTTTATTTGAGGAAAATGTCTCCCCTCGAACCCTGGCTCCAAAATGTTCAGCGACAAAGCCTCAATCTACAGTATTAGATCAGGCTTGGCAACAGATTTCTTATTTTTCTTACAGAAGCGGCTTGGAAACAGATTTCTTATTTTTCTTATTTTCTTGAAGAGGCGGCCGAAAGTAGTTAAGATGGTCCAATAGTAAGTACCTATTAAAATGGTCCAATAGTAAGTACCCCATTTTTCTCTTCAGATTTTTCTTTTATTGTTTCTGTACAATCAAACAATGTTATAAGCTAGATGTTTTTCACAGTCCAATACAGCCCTACCAACCACACCAGTTTTCCTTACATCATGACTATATATAGTTGCTAAGTTCAAGTATCTGAAATCCAGAGTATCGGCAAATTTTTAGCCCAAAAATAGTGATCAATAAACAATTCTTGGATAGAGTAGATTTGTAGGATTAAATGAACCAAACTAAAATCCCAAATATGCAAAACAGAAGAGAAAATAACAGATTTTGTTTTGAGTGGCCAAAAAGTGATTCTTGGAAAGATAAAAAGGGAATTAAAAGATTTCCCTGGAACACAGCGTTGGCCTAAACAGTTGTGGCCACAGCCAAGCCCTTCAGAGCCCTCCTGTAGTTAGATAGAATAGACTTCTTTATGGTCAACATGGTTGTGGTTAATATGAGCGATTAATTAGCACCCAAACTAAGATAAACGACCTCTACCTCTCCCAAATTATTTCTTCTTTGCTCAGAAGAAATGGATGGGCGGGGCAGCAAAGGGCTTGGTCGCGGCCACCTCCTGGGAGAAAGAGGAGATCAGGGGGGGTTGCCGCCTTCCGAGGGCAAGGCTTCTCTCCCACCGTGCGGCCACCTGCAATCATGGGGATGGAACCGCAAAATACGTTTAATAGCTGTGTTACCACAACTTGACAGACCTTTCTTTCCCTTTTTCAATGGCCTTATTTTCGTCTCCCTGCACGAGTTCCCAAAATTGTATCCTCCACAGCTGCACCGGATTCAATCCCCTACCTTGTCTTCACAAACTATGAACATTCTTTCCGCCAAGAAAGTAAACTCTAAAATTCAGAAGATCCTGCTTTCGAATCTCTTAAAGACGCAGCTAATAAATTCAAATTCAGATGACGGTCTATGCCAGAAAATGTGTGTAACGCTGAAGAGATATCAGAGGGATGGCTGAACGAACGAGCGTGAACAACAAATCGACTTCGCTAATTCTTTATTAATGGCTGAGATACATTCACTGAAGCAAATAGATTTTAATAATAAAGAATTACTTTAAATTCGTAACACGTGAATATTAGTAATTTGTCTCTATCGAGTAAAGCTAAATTGAACTGCAAATTACCAAGTTGGTGTGGAAATAATGCTAGCTAACATCTACAATATTAGTAAATTATCTCTATCCAGTGAAGACAATTAACGACAACTAAATTAGCTGCAAATTAGCAAGTTGTTGTGCAAATAATGGTAGCTAACATCTGCATTAAATGTTGCCAACGGAAAATATCGACATAGGTGGCCCAAAGAGCGTATACAAAATCATTAAAACCATTGTTGAGTTGTGGTTTAGTGGTAATTTATAGAAATAAAGTAAATATATATATATATAGTAGCTATATATACTATAGCTACAAGGAATGAAATAACCCTTGCCAACTAAATCAAGCTGGCTGGTTCGAACCAAGTAAATCAAGAACTGCTTTGAACAAAAATAGTTGCAAGTAAATCTAATACCAGTTATCATCTTTGTAATTAAATTCAACCATTGTAAAATTTAAATAGAATCTAGACTATCACTATATAATAAATGTATATTACAGGATTGAAAGGTTGAGACCAGGGAACTCAGGGATATCAGAAGTGAAGTTTGGTCATTTTCAGAACAAATAAGTGAAATGTCGAACACAAATATGGTTCCCTACACTCGAAACCTACCTACTTTAATTAAAAGCAAACCTAATGGAGATGCATAAAAATTTATATATAAATTTTCTGAGAGCTAATGAAATATTATGCATATTATTCACAACAACACACTGATAAATAACAAAATCATTAAGCATATAATGAGTGAATCGAACTATATTTCCAAAGCTATCTCCTAAACTAAAGAAGGCTTGATTACAGTAATTCGAAAAAGAACAATAATAAGTTTTAAATTCGAAACCACGCAAGAAAATTGGAAGACCGTCATTAACTGTCCATATATAGTATAAATAAAATCTAGACCCTATATTATGGTCGAGATCCATCCACCAAAATTCTCAAAGAAATCGGTGCGAATGGAAAACCCGAAATATATTATTTAAATTCGAAACCCTGAAAGAAAATTTACAAACACTCATTAAATATCCATATATAGTATAAAAAATAAAATTCAGATCCTATATTATTTAAATTCCAAACCCTGAAAGAAAATTTATAGACGCTCATTAACTATCCATATATAGTATAAAAAGTAAAATTCAGACCCTATATTATGGTGGACGGTCCATCAATAAAAAATATCAAAGAAAACGGTCCGAATGGAAAAACCCAAAATATATTAGGGTTCTAAATTTTAAATTGCAGGTGGACGTCGTGATATAGATATAACTGAGGAACCTGGAAAACCAAATCACCGGATATAACCAAAAATAATATATGTAACACATAGTCGACGACCAATTTCCTGCAAGGAAGGGAAAAATGGAGCTAGGTTGGGACTTCTTCCAGCACAAACAATGATATTAAGAACTCACTCATTGGGAGAACAAAGAACTTACCTGAGTATTTCACAAAGGGAGCAAGGGCATATACTAGTAGACCACCACTAGAAAGCATATTGAACGCTACAAGCATACACTGTAAATGCTTACTGTCATTTAAAAAAAATAAACTGAAAAACTAAGCGAGAGGTTAAATTATAGTCATTTACCACAGCATAATGATAACCCTGCAAGAGACCAAGAACCTATTTCCGTAATTGTAGTGGTATTTTGTTCAAAGAAGGCGAAGACAGTAAGTCGCGCAGAAAATTACCCTTGCGGAAGAAAGGAATATAAGCTTAACTAGTAGATTAGTCAGACGCTAGCAAGGATACCTGAACCAAACCAAATCTGGAAGGGTAGAATGCAGTGAAAAGTGAAGCTTAGCCGCTACCATGGTGGAGCTTGGTTGTAGGGTAGCGCTGACAGGAATGAATGGCGAACAAAAGGGCGAGCACGCTGCCATATAGCATTTTGAATTGAAGAACAACAAAAGACAAGTGGCCAACTGAAGACAAGTGGCTACGGCCATGTAAAATTCGTGTTGTGGAAGTTGGCAATTAAAGTTTGGATAAAATAACTTGCAGCTTCAACCAGCTTACTTTGGATAAAATAACTTGCAGCTTCAACCAGCTTACTTTGGATAAAATAACTTGCAGCTTCAACCAGCTTACTTAGGATAAGGTAATATTACAAACTTTGCCTCCACAACCTACTTAGGATAAGATGATATTGCGGCAATTTTTTTGCATCGAGCGACGTGAAGGCTGCAATAAGGCCTCAATTATTTTGCAAACCAAAAACTTTGCTTAAATTTTTTTTGAATGAAATTGGGAGCATTAAACTTAGGTTAACATGCCAAATCACTGGAAAAAAAACTGGTCAAAGTATAAACTAATGCTCGGTCAACGATCTATCGATCGCTAATAGTCCCAGGCAGGGACTAATAACAGTAATATTGTCCTTACTTATTTTTTAATTTTAATTTTCTTTATACCTGAGCAATACTCAATATTTTTTATTTGTACCTCTCAATATCAATTTTAATCCAAAAAGAATTTGGATATCCACCAGGAACACAGATAATTATGTTGTTGGTCAACCTTAAAGGAATTTCATAATCTTTTAAATTTCCTAGATATTGTAGCTTAGCTTAGCTGATTATAAACTAATAATAATCACTTATAGATTTTGTGTTCTTTGGTGTTTTGAATCTAGACAGGAATATTTAGTTCATATCTTTGTTGGTTAATTAAGGAATATTGCAGGCTCTGGTTGCTTCACTTTCATCAAAATTCTGTGTTCTTTGGACTATAACGTTAGTTTATATATATAAAAAATTATAATATTTTAAATTGTAGAAAAATAACTTTAATTAAAATTATTGAGAAATAAATATGATCAAATTTATTTTAGTATTTTTTACAATCCCGTTTATGTTTCATATAATCTTTTATAATATTTTTGAAATTTGAATCTCGCATATTTTTAATGAACTTTTCTTCTCTCTAAAGATCCAAGACCATTATTCACCACTAAAAGGAGTCAATACCAAATTTAAATCTTGAAAACTTTGACAAATTGTCTTCCACATTATAAAAGCAACGTGAAATCTAAAAAGTTGACCAATTGTATTTCACACCATAAAAGCAACCTGGAAGAAGATTCCAAGGAAACACAAACATCATGAAGCGAATAGGATCCATGGAATTTTGGACTGCGCCTTTTCCTTAACAAAATGAAATTGAGTGTCTATGTGCTTAGTGTTTTTATGAAACATAGGATTGTAAGCTAGTTTGATGGAACTTTGATTATCGCAATTGATAACCATAGCTTCTATTTGTTCTTCCCTTGTAACTTGGAGAAGTTTGCACAACCAAACTGCCTCGCATGCTGCTGCACATATAGCTTGATATTCTACTTCTGCTGAGGATAAGGCTACAGTATGGTGCTTCTTGCTGCACCAAGAGATGACCCGGGATCCAATGCTAAAGGCATAACCTGTAATTGATCTTCTATCATCTAAATTTCTCACCCAATCAGAGTCTATATAACCTGTCAAGCTAACATCAAATGAGTCAGAATACAAAATACCCAAGTTTGAAGTTCTTTGCAGATACCTCAGTACTCCTTTCGCTACAAGCTAATGGTTCTCATGAGGTTGAGTCATGAACTGACTCAGAACACTCACTACATAAGCTAGATCTAATCCTGTTGTAGTCAAATAGATAAGACTACCAACCAACTATCTGTACAATGTTGCATCTGCATATTTCGAACAATCATTCACCTCCAGTTTACTGTTCTACTGTAATGACACAAATTATTCATTTTAAATTTAGTCAACAAACTCTTAGCATATTTACCGTGGGACAATAAAGTTTGGCTTAAATCTCTCCAAACTTCTAGACCCAAATAGTAATGCATTTCTCCAAAGTCCTTCATCTCAAATTTATGTGATAATTGCTGCTTGATTTCTTCAATGAGTTTGTCTGCATGACCTGTCATGATCAGATCATCTACATATCAAGAAATCAACACTATTTGCCCCTCATCATTAAACACAGTATACAAATTAGGATCATTTTTGCTCCGTCTATAACCATGCATGAGGAAAAATGAATCAATTTTGTCATACCAGGATCTAGGAGCTTGTTTTAAACCATATAAAGCTTTCTTTAGTCTACAGACTAAATGCTTTTCTCCCTTCTTAACAAACCCCTCAGGCTACACTAAGTATGCTTCTTCTTTTAAATCACCATTTAAAAAACAAATTTAACATCTAATTGATGTATTTTCCAATGCTGCTTAGTGGCTAAAGCAATAATCATTCTAATAGTATTTAATTTGGCAACGGGGCAAATGTTTCTTCAAAGTCAATACCTTCTTTCTGGGAATACCCCTTTGCAACCAATCTTGCTTTATACTTATCAATAGACCCATCTGCTTTAAATTTCAACTTAAATAACCATTTTCAACCTATGGGTTGTTTATGATGAGGAACCTTTGTTGGATCCAAAGTATTATTCTTAATAATAGATTCATATTCCTCTTTCATTGATTCCTTTCATTCGTAACTCTTACTACCTTCATGAAAATTAGAAGGTTCTGCAATGTTTAACATACTAGTCTTGAGCGCACAATCCCTATACCGAGCTGGTAACTATTTCGGTCTGCTAGATCTCCTGAGTGGTGGGGTGTCAACTATTCTACTCTGTTCTTCTCTTTGTGGACTGAACTCAATTTCCTCCTCTTTATCTTGTTGTTGTTGTTGTTGTCATTGTTGTTGCTACTGCTATTGTTGTTGTCGTTGCTTTTGATTGATCCTTGTTTCAACATCCTCATCTAAAAGTAAGGGTACATGCCATTCTTCATTATCTTGAACATGATTTCCATCTTCAACCTATTCATGGAATACTATGTCTCTACTAACAAACACCTTGCGAGTAGAAGGATGAAACAACTTATAAGCCTTATACTCACTACAGTATCCAATGAAAGTACATTTAATTGCCTTTGAATCTAACATCTTCATGTTTTCTTTGGGAACAGGCAAAATATTTACAACCAAATACTCTAAGATGACTTACTGCAGGCTTGAAGCCAAACAATGCTTCAAAAGGAGTTTAATAATCAAGATTTTTAGTGGGACTCCTATTCTTCAAATACACTGCAGTATTGATAGCTTCTGCCCAAAAGCCATTAGTTAGATTCTTACCTTTCAACATACTGTGAGCACACTCCACTAATTTTCTATTTTTCCTCTCAACTACTCCATTTTGTTCAGGAGTGTAAGGTTTTGTAAAATATTGCTGTATCCCATGCTCTTTGCAGTATTTGATGAAATTCCCTTTATTGAATTCTCCACCTTGCTCTGATCGAACAAACCTGATGAAATTTCTTGTCTGCTTTTCGATCATGTTCCTGAACTGCTTGAAATACTCAAAGGCATGACTTTTCAGTCTAAGAAAATACACTCATGTGAATCTTGTACAACCATCAACAGATATTAGAAAATAGTAGGTCCCACCTAACGATATTGTCTGCATATGCCCACATAATTTAGTGTGTACAAGTTTGAGTGTATCCTTCTGTTTCCTATCTTCAACAATAGGAAATTCATCTCTATGGTATTTACCGAATACACATGCTTCACAATCAATATGCAAATTTTTCAAAACAGGAAGACTTATCCGATGACATCAATGCTTGCGATAATGTACTCTTCACATCCAGTTTGTAGAGTCCTCCTATACGAACATCTGTAGCAATAGGCTTCATCTGGTCCAACAAGTCTTTAATACAATAAGATTTAAAGTATTCTACCTTGAGATCTTGATATGTAATATTTCATACAGAAATTAGGTTCTTCTTAATACTAGCTACATACCACACATCAGATATATTCCTGATGTTTCCATCAGGTAGAGTGACAAGGACATCTCCAAGTCCCTTAATCTTATACCCTCTATCACCTCCAAGGTATACTTTCACTTCAGTGTTGGATTCTTTAAAATTCCTAAACCATTGCTTTTTACCTGTCATATCTAAGGAGGCTCCAGAATCTACGAACCAAATATCTAATTCATCCTCCTCGGTGGCTAGTGCAGTATCAGTCATAAATAATCTGACCACCCGCTTTTGATCTGCATCAACCAGATGACTTGCATGTCTTCTCTACTTGTACCTCTCCCCATCTACCTTTTTCTTATGGAAAAATTTAGTAATATGGCCTATATTACCACAATAAAAAAATTTAGGAGTAGAGTCATGTTTATGTGAGGTCATACCTTGTTGTGTTCCTTTTTGTGATACATTGCCTTTCATGTGATCATCCACTGCTTTCCCTTTTTGCTTGAACTCGGCCATTAATACAAGATCTGGATTTTGAGGTTTGAGGGACAACCTCCTTTCTTCTTCTTGTAGCAAGATCTCAGTAAGCTTTTCAAAGCCTCGAGGCTTTTCTCTTGTATTCAATCCCGTTATAAACATCTAATAATCATCCGTCATGCCGTTCATGGTAATTGTCACCAGATCATCATTTGCCACAGTTTGACCGATATCAGTTAGTTTATATTTAACCGTCTATTTGGGATATGAATGAAGAAACATACTAATTCTTCTCCATATTTATGGAGAGAATCTTCTTCTAGAGGTACAAAATTCCACTGGTGTTCTTAATCTCATACATTTCTTTGAGAATCATCCATATATCAATCACTGTCTTGCACTCCCGAACGTGAGGAATGATGCAATATTTGATTGATAACTTGAGCAAAACCTTTGCCTCATCTCCCTTGTCTCCCAGTCTTGAATTGTTGTATTCGATCCACTAGTTGTAGTAGTCGGCTTGACTTCACTACCAGTGGCAATGCCATAGGCATTCTATCCCTCGAGCAGGGTCTGGAGCTTAAACTTGCAATTGGTGTAATTGGAACCATCAAACTTATTACTCTCATTGAGATAAGCTTCAACCATTTGATTATTAATTTTGGATGAATAAAAAACTTCAATAACTTAAACAAGGCCCATATCTTCTTTAAAAAATGCCATGATCACTGCGAATTTCCTTTAAAAAAAAATCCCCCCTTATATCAAATAATAATTCCTTCAAATAATACAAAGCCCTTCAATTAAAGTAACTCCAAAATTTTTATTTAAATATTTGAAAAAAAAATTCAATAAAAAACCTTAATTATTTGAGCAATAATTATTCAAACTTTCTTGTTGCAAGGGACCACCTCAACATATATTAAAAAATGGCAGATCATTTTAATTCACGTCGGATTAACCACAGCCTCCACGCTCACCATGCACTAGCCTCCACACCAACATGAGGTCAACGCTTCTCCATATTTGCGCTTTTCACATCAGGTTCTGCACAGTCACGGTTTTACCATTTGCTGTGCAGGTGGCACTCTCATCCGTTGGCTTTGGTCAAACGGAAGCCACACCATGACTCTCTTGACCATGCCAAGATGCTGTGCGTTCCATGATTCTCCTTTACAACCCTCTCTACTTGCACCTTCAGCTCTTTCAGCTCTAGTAATCCTTGCAAATTTTGAGCTCACCAGGGAGCTTGCATGAATTGGTTGTTTGGTAGCCGCTATCCAGTTCCCATGTTTTCTCTTTAATTTCTCGATTTCGTTGTGCAGCTCAGGAATGTATTTAAGGACTCGAGAAATGGTATTTGGAATGCTCAATTTCCCCTGAAAAGGAGAATTCAATTGAAGAGAAAATTAAGTTTCAAGAATAAATTTAAAACCTCTATGTGAACCCAGTCAAAAGCAGAAGAAAAGAACTAACAGTGCTCCGCAAACAAAATCGCATTTTATGACCAGGGAGAGAAATAGTGTCAGCAGAGTTAAATGAATCTGAAAGAAACACACGCTATTTATGATTAGACTCACTCAAACTAACCTCTAATTTCTCCATTTTAGCTTGTACTTGAACTTGTACTAAACAAGCACGTTATTTATGATTAGAGCTCCTGAAACTATATATATTATTTAAAGAATATGCTTGAAACTCTAAATTTATTTTAATGTAAATACATTTTAATATGATGTATGTTTATATGCTATAATAAGATATACAGTAAGTGACAGATACGTGTGACTATATTGTAATAAGATATGCAGGAAAGTGACGGATACCTATATAGTGGATATGCCGTAATAAGATATACAGTGAAGTGACATATATTTGTATATATTGTAATAAGATATGTAGTGACGTGATTATAAGATACTCTATAATGTAATATATATGTGTGGGGGAATCAAATCACAAAAATTTAAATTTTCCAGGTTGTGCATAATCGGGTTCACAATATCCTCCATATTCAACATTATATTATTCCCTACTTCCATAAAACAAGTGAATTAATACAACATCAAGGGCTTAATCCTCAGATCCTGTTCGGTTGACACGATTGGGATTTTTATCATGTTTAGTAATTGATCCATGAAAAAAATATTATTAAATCTAATATTAATAGTCTTCTGCAAGTTCGATCTCTGTAATTTCGATCTACTATTTTTTTGAGCCATGGGATCCTCTTCAATGGGATAGGTGGTAGAGGTTTCTTGTTTAGTAACTTTTTCGGTCATGGGTTTGATCTCTATAATTTTCACAACTTCCTCGACAGTTTTCACCTGTTCTTCGCCTCGAATCAATTCAGCTGGCTCATTGGTAATCTGCACAAGCAAACAATCCATCGTAGGATTACCCCATAGTCATTGAAGACATGCATAGAACAATTGATCTACCTCAACCCTAGCCATATTCTACTATATCAAGATCTTTATATAAAACTGATAAAGGAGTTGGCTCTACTAATTCAAACTGAGATTCAGTCGATCAGATGAAAAGCTCGATAGCTCGCGTGGGCTACATATAATCTTTTGCAGGTTTTCATGAGAATCTTCTATAGGGTTATCTTTCGCATGGTTGTCTTCCAGGTTCATATTCTTCTGCAAGGATTTTTCATTCTTCTGTAGGGGCATACATAAGCTTGGGAATCATCGATCTGCCTTGATCCAGATGGCTCCCAACTTTGCAAAGATAACTGTTGGCTCAATTCTTCCCACCTCTAGGGGGCAAGCTCCTACCCATATCGTCAGTGAAGCCCTAGCTCCCATTGTCCAAATGGTCCAGGCCTCTCTCGATGAGGCTTTGATGTTTTTTGAAAGTGCCATAATCTCTCAGTTCAATGGTTTTTGACCATAGCTGAAAGATCTCTACAGTTGGATCATGGAGGTATGGAAGCATGTCATTTCTTATGAAATTAATATCTACTCCTGTGCTAGGGGTTTCTTTATAGTATATTTTGAAAACCCTGAAAGCAGACAACGTATTCTAGATTCTGGCCCTTGGTTTTGGAAAGACTTAGGCCTATTCATGAAGCCATGGAACCCATCATTCTATCCCTCAACAACAGCCATAATCTTAGCACCAGTTTGTGTGAGATTTCCAAACCTACCCTTGCATCTCTGGAATTTCTCCTCGCTAAAAGCCATTGGGAATGCAATTGAGAAATTTTACTGTAGGTGCCCAGAAATAGAGGAATATGCCAGAACCACCTATGCACACATCTGTGTGGAAATGGACTTTAGCATCGGATTTCCAGCTGAAATAAACCTAACAAGTAAATACTATGTGTGGAACTAGAAACTCGATTATGAAAGTGTCCTCTTCAGATGTCAATCCTGCTTTGAGACAGGCCATCTAGCCAAAAATTGCCCAAAAGCCTCCCAGAAAAAATCTGCTAGAAAGAATCACCACAGATCTACATGGTGGGAAGGAGCACAAAAAGAACATTACACTGTCATCAAGGAAGAATACTCTCCAGAAAACTCTGAATCGCAAGAAATCAGGAAAGAAATAAAAAACACTCAAGACAAGCAAGGGAAAAGCCCCGCCCAACAACAAAAAAGTGAACATGACAACCCCTCAAGCATCAACAGTTATGAGGATTCGAATACCACAAAAAATAAATCTTCATTTAACAGCAAAGAAGATCTCCCAAACCAAACTTCTTCTCCGATTATCTTCAAACGGACAAACACAACAGATCATGAAGCTAAGACACCAATGTCCCAAGAACTAGAAGAGATGAAGGAGATGCAAGATAAAGGAAGCTGGAAGATCGTAGAGAAAAAAAAGAAAGCTACAGCACCAATCTCGCCAAGAAAGATGAGAAGCCAGACAATGAAGAACTAAGAAAATTATAGGTTCGATAGATCAGTTTGGTCTCAGTGGACATTAACCACCAACATCATCATCATCATCAATTAGCATTCCCTAACCCTTATCAAGTATCATGTAATACAAGGTTAGATGTGTAAGTATCAACCATCGTATATGCATAGTCAAAGCTTCATTACACTAGTAGTAGTCAATTCAATCATGAAGCTAATTCCATAGTGATATTGAGCTTAAACCAACATGATAACTAAGAATCACACCTTTTACCATAATTTAGTAATAGTAATAAGACTTATATCCCAAGCATAGGTAGTGTTCAAGCCCATATGAGTAATCACCTAGATAATGCTCATAGTATATTGAATATGGGATTATACTGTAACCTAATCTATATATGTATAAATTTATCTCATACTGTACTTGCATTCCTATGTTTTGGGAGTTTGTGTTAAGTGTTAATAAGGCTAGAGAGTTTGGGTTGAGTGTTAGTAAGGCTAGAGAGTCTCATCATCTTTCTTGTTCATATCTTACTTATGACAATATAAGTACCAAGTCCATGTATTAGCTTCTTACTTGTATGGAAACAAGAGCTTAGATGTTCCCTTATATTACGTACAACTTTTGCTTTTCCCTGTACGTTATTACAAAATAATAAAAAATGTAATAGTAATGAACTTATTTCATAGAATTAAGAACTTGAATAATATTATTTATTCTAATTAAATAGATAAAGTAATGAAAGATTAGTGTTAGTTTCTACTATTGAATAGAGATGTTGTGGAAAGAAGGTAGTGAAATGAGTACTAATAACGTCATACTTACCATCATATTATTTACCCTAATTAAATAGATGAATTAATGAAATATTAGTGTTAGTTTCCACTATTGAAGTAATATGACAGAGATGTTATGGGAAGAAGGTAGTGACATGAGTACTAATAACATTATACTTACCATACTTACCATCATGTGTTGTGCTAAACCAGTTTGATCACCATAGTAAGAACAATTGACCTAAGCTTAACTTGATCTGTAATACGTGCTAGGTCCATATGCAAGGTAATATTCAGAATTACAATATTTATAATATTCCTGAACAGACAGATACCCCTCTCTATATATAAAAGGGAATGAAATGACAAAGAATTAAATTTTGTAGGTAGTGCACATTTCCAGCTACTTGCTTGTTCACAGTATGCTCCATATTCAGCATTATATTATTCCCAAAGTGACAGATATCCCCTTCTCTCTCTCTATATATATATATAAAAGGGAATCGAATGACATAAATTTAAATTTTCAAGGTTGTGCATATTTCCAACTTCTTGGATGTTCAGTACAGTATTATTCTCCATATTAAGAATTATATTATTCCCTAAATGAACTAATACAGCATCAAGGGCCTAAATTTAAATTCCTTTCGCTTGACACAACTGGGATTTTGATCAAGTCTAGTAATCAAATTCATTCCCTTTTTTGAGGATTTCTGTCAGTTCTAGCGATAAATTTCATTCCAATTTTTACATTATGGAACAATATGGAAAAGATGTAGGTTTGAGGTTTACCTTTGGATTTATAATAGGTAACAACGAACATAGTTGGGGGAAAGAGCTCTTTCGATGTATTTCGCCTATGTTGTTCCTTGGCGTTATGTAAAGCCTTTTTGGTGCAAGAACTGATTGGCCTGGATTGGAATGTAACTCCAAGCAGCTATTTATGGGGACGATACCCGAGGATTAGCGATCATGATATTCTTCAGGGATGAATCCAAATTGACTGTTGGTGTATTCCTCCAGCAGGACATTATCAATAGTGGGTGGCTAGGGAGGATCAAACAACCAATATCCAGGCGGACTTATGCTTGTGGTTGTAGATAGATAATGGGTTTCCCATGGGAAAGGCACAAGCAAAGAGCCCATATCCGAATGGGGAACTTGTTCATGATGAAGGTTAAACCAGATATTAACTATAAAATAACTCACAAAATCAGCTCGCCAAGCCCTTTCTTCGTATGGAGCGGTAAATACTAGATGTTCTCAAAGCATGGAATTGAGAGGACATCTGTATGAGGGCCTGCCTATTCCTTCCCATTGGTGGAATCTTTAATCCCTCAAAGCTTGGAGTTACAGGTTGCTATTAGCTGTGATTCGCTGACAGTATTTATGGTCCACAGGTATCACGATTATATTTTGGTAAGAGATTGCATTCGTCAGACCCTGAGTATATTTCCAAATGTAACGAAAAATTGGAGACGGATGGTGTTTAGGGGGTATTGATGGTCCCCAACTATTGCTATTGTCCTAGGCTAGTCGCATGTGCTTGTCACACAATGGTTCTGCTTATTTTCAATAAGTAATTAAAGAATTTATGATTTCTCTTACTTGGATATTGGAGTGATTGATGCCCAAAGATTCAATTAAAAATGAGCATTCCACTTTGTTATGGTCTGCGATGTTGGTAATTGACAACTAATTAATGTAAATTTGGGTAAATTGTATGAGTTATTGACAAGTTAGTTTCATACCGAATCAATGGTTATGTAAGTGAGGAGGCTCATATAAAATTGATGAATGCCCGAACTATTGTAATGGAGAATCATTATTTATTTAATAAAGATCCAATCCCTTGCCCTGTGGATGTTTCCTTGACACTGTGTTAGGGTTTTACCACATAAATCTTGAGTTTTTGCCTGTATGGTTGTGTTCAGTTGCATTTTCTTTCTTGTTTAGTAACCTCCAATAACTACAATTGGTATTGGAGCGAGGTTTTGAGTTTAGTTTGGAGTGCGTACGAATGAGTATGGAGTGCGTATGAACCATGAGTGTTGTATGTGCCCATCAGAAGCTGTGTGCGTGTGGCAACAAGGCAACATCGAGGTGGGTTCTCTGAGTTGACTAGCGAGGAATCTGCGTGGCTGCCTGCTTTCATTTGCTGCTAGCTGCAAACCCATTTTCTGCGTTGGAGCCTTTGTGTTCTTGATACGTCGCCAAACCTGCGTGTTGGCCAAGGAAGCCCTTTGGCCCATTCTTTCCCGAGTGGAACTTCTTGCCTGTGAAGGGAACTGCTGCCCAATCCAGCGTTCTGCTAAGGAAGTCTGTTCTCTTCTGTTGCCATCTGTTGAGGAAGCAGTCCTGTTTTGCGTATGCATGGTGTGCTCTCTGCATGTTAAACTATTGCTGCATAGAGCCTGTCTACATATGCGTGAAGCCAGAGGCCAATATTTTCTGCGTAGACTGGTGAGGATCCGTCGAGGAGGAGCTATTGTTGGCCATCTACGTGTTGACAACAACTATTTTTTTTGCAAATCTGTTGAAGGGTTTTTTGATTTATAAAAAAAAAGGGAGGCAAATTTTTTTCTGGAAGAGTTACAGAAAAATATGAATAGGGATTTTTTGTTTTTTAAACAAAAAAAAAAAAAAAAAGCTCAAAATTGTAGAAAAGAGTTTCTTTGAAAAAAAAACTCAAACTTCTGAAGAGGAAACCAGAAATTGAAGAAACCCTAAACTGTAGTTTTTTTTGAGAAACCTAGTTAAAAAGAAGGATTTGTAGGAAAGTAATGGCCAAGATGACGAATGCAAAGTTCAAGGTGGAGAAATTCACCAGCAAGAACAACTTTGTTTTATGGAAATTAAAAGTTAGGGATTTTCTAGTGCAACAAGGATTGCACAAAGCATTAGACGAGGCAAATAAGAAACCTGCTAGCATGACAGATTCAAACTAGGAGGATTTGGATGCTTGATCCCTCAGTACCATCAGGTTATGTCTAGCAGATGAAGTTCTCTTCAACATTGTTGAAGAGAGTATAGCTTCGGGCTTATGGGAAAAATGGGAAAAACTATATATGACAAAGTCGTTAACCAATAGAATTTATTTAAAAAAACAATTGTACAGTCTTCAAATGGAGGAGGGTTCAAAAGTTGCAGAGCATTTAAATGTTTTTAATACACTTATATGCCAATTATCAGATATGGAAGTTAAAATTTAGAAGGAATAAAAAGCTATAACCTTCTTGTGTTCTCTGCCTGAGTCACGGGACCACTTCGTAACTTCAATCAGTTTGAGCACCGTCGATTCTTTGAAATTTGAATCAATTGTGGGAGCTCTCTTGTTTAAAGAAGTACAAAGGAAATCCAGTACTAAAGCAACTGCACCAGAAGCTATAATAGCTAGAGGACATTCAAAGGAAACAGGAGAAAAAACAAAGGGGTCTTCCAGATCTAAATCAAAGGAAAAAAAGTGTAAGGCAAAATGTTGACACAACAACAAAATTGGACAACTTAAGAAAGACTGTTGGAAATGAAAAGAGTCTGATAACTCGAACAAGGAAGAAAATTAGGTTGATTCAAGTATGGCAGACAAAGTTTTATCTGCAGAAGAATTATGTATGATAGATGAAAATTTACCTGTAGCTAATGTTTATCAGGGTTTTGAAAGTTGGCTATTAGATTCTAGTGCTTCTCATCACATGTGTCCACACAGACATTGGTTTACTTTATATGAAAATGTAAACGGTAGTTCTGTGTTTATGGGTAATAATGTAACATGTTGGACTATTGGGATGGGAAATATTAGGATTAAAATGTATGATAACATAGTTACAACATTAACTAGTGTTAGACATGTACCTGAATTGAAGAAAAATTTGATTTCTTTGGGAGTGATGGATTCTGATGGTTATAAGTTTATAGGTCAAAATGGAGTGTTGAAAGTCTCTAAAGGCGCCCTAGTTGTTATGAAATCAAATGAAGTCAGAAATCTTTACAGAGTCAAAGGAAGTACTCAGGTCAGTGAAGCAGTGATTGTGTCATAAAAAGAAGAAGAAGGTACTCGCCTATGGCATCAGCGATTGGGTCACTTGAGTGAGAAAGGTCTTCAAGTACTGATGAAATGTAAATCACTTCCTGATCTGAAATTTTTGAAGTTGGATTTCTGTAAACATTGTGTGTATGGAAAACAGTGCAAACAAAGATTTAAAACTATAAATCATAATAGTAAAGATATTTTAGACTATATTCATTCTGATCTGTGGGGACCATCTCCTGTTGTATCATATGGAGGCGCTCTATATTTTTTAACATCTATTGATGATTTCGCTCGTAAAGTTTGGGTCTTTATGCTGAAAAAGAAAGCTGATGTATTCAATGTCTTTAAACAATTCAAAGCGATGGTAGAGAAAAGAACAGGCAAATCAATTAAATGTCTAAAAACTAACAATGGTGGTGAATTTACTTCAATAGTATTTGAACAACACTATAAGGATGAATGAATTGTTAGCCACAAAACTGTTGTTTATACTCCTCGGCAAAATGGTGTTGCTGAACATATGAATCAGACTCTTATGGAAAGAGCCAGAAGCATGATTAGCAATGCTAACTTGCAAAAGGAGTTGTGGGAAGAAGTAGTATCCACTGCTTGTTATTTAGTTAATAGATCACCTTTAGTAGAAATTAATTGTAAAATTCCTAAAAAAATTTGGTCAGGTTAGTCTTGTGATTATTCACATTTAAGGATATTTGGTTGTGATGCTTATGATCTTATTCCTAAAAATCAGCATTCAAAATTAGATCCAAAATCAAAATATTATGTATTTGTTGGGTATGACTATGCGGTGAAAGGATACAGGTTGTGGGATCCTACATCGTGGAAGATAGTCATTAGTAGAGATGTAACGTTTGATGAATCTTCTCTTTTAAAATCAAATGTTGAAAGAATTGAACAGGAACAAGTATCACCAAATCAACAAATTCAATTGGAGGTTAGATCTTTCGGTGACTGTCAAAAGGATGAAGAGACTTCTGGAGAAAAAGATACTGAAGATACAAAAGAAGCTATTGAAGATTCTGAACTAGTTCAACAACTAGAAGTTGTTGAAGTTTCTTAAGTAGTTCAGAAACCAGAAGTTGTTGAAGTTTTTGAATTAGTTCAGCAACCAGTCACTCTAAGAATTTCTACAAGGGAAAGAAAAACTCCCAAAAGGTATGGAGATTCTACTTCATCTTTTGCTTTGATTACTGAAGATGGAGAACCTTCTTGTTATCAAGAAGCAGTAAATGATACAGATAGAGAAAAATGGAAAACGACTATGGAAGAAGAAATGGATTCCTTAGCCAAAAACAATACCTGGGATCTTGTAGAACTTCCTAAAGGGAGAAGTGTTGTTGGATGAAAATGGGTCTTCAAATTGAAATGGAAAGTTGATGGAAGTATCAAAAGGTATAAGGCGAGACTAGTAGCAAAAGGGTATTCTCAGGTTGAAGGTATCGACTTTCATGAGATTTTTTCACCAGTTGTAAAACTTGTTTCTATTCGTACTGTGTTGGCACTAAATGCATTACTTAAGCTTGAGTTAGATTAGTTAGATGTTAAAACAACATTTCTACATGGTGATTTGGATGAAGAGTTATATATGGAACAATTAGAAGTTTTTGTACAAGGTTGCAACAGAAGATTAGTTTGCAAGCTCAAGAAATCATTATATGGTCTAAGGCAGTCTCCTAGGAAATGGTACAAGAAGTTTGACTCCTTCATGGTGAGCGATAACTTTATTAGAAGTGAGTATGATCATTATGTATACTTCAAGAGTTTCAGTGCCTATTCATTATCCTAGTTTTGTATGTTGACGATATGCTTATTTCAAGCAAAAGCATGGAAGAGATCAACAAGTTAAAGGCTCAGCTCTTTAGGACAGTTGATATGAAGGATCATGGAGCAACAAAACATATCTTGGGCATGGAGATACACAGAGGGGAAAAATGGTAAGCTTTGGTTACCACAACAGATGTATGTGGAGAGAGTACTTGAAAAGTTATGTATGAACAATGTGAAACCTATTAATGTTCCATTAGCTTCCCATTTTAAGATTTCTTTGGTTTTGAGTCCTAAATATGATGAAGAAAAGCAGTATATGTCTCACGTACCATATGAAAATGCTGCAGGCAGCCTAACATATGCGATGGTATCTACAAGACCTGACATTCCACATGGAGTTGTAGTTTTTAGCAGGTTCATGGCAAATCCAAGTGACGAGCATTGGCGAGCAATGAAATGGGTGCTTCGATATTTAAGAGGCACAAGTGACCATTGCATCACCTTTAATGGTAGTGAAGGATCAGTCTGCAGATATATAGATGCTAATTATGCAGGCGACTTGGAAAGAAGGAGATCTACTATAGGTTATGTCTTTACTCTTGCAGGTGGAACAATTAGTTGGATGTTAAAGCTTCAAGAAATAGTTGCATTATCCACTACCGAAGCAGAATATATAGCTGCTTCAGATGCCAGTAAAGAAGCAATCTAGTTAAAGGGTCTACTTGATGAGATTGGAAGGACACAAGAGAAAATGAATGTACTCTGTGACAGTCAGAGTGCTATTCACTTGGCTACAAATCTAGCTTATCACAACAAGACGAAGCACATTGATGTAAGGTATCACTTTCTAAGACATGTGATCGATGGCAGAAAAATAGCTCTCAAGAAGTTCCATACATGAGAGAATTGTCCAAACATATTCATGAAGCCAATTACAGTAGAGAAACTGCGATGGTGTTTAGCTTCTCTTGGCTTGTAGAAGAGATGATAAATGGGCATGAGCAAGGGATTAGGAAAATTTTTGTCAAGGTGGAGTTTGTTGGTAATTGATAGCTAATTAATGAAAATTTGGGTAAAATTGTATTATTTATTGACAAGTTAGTTTCATACCGAATCAGCGGTTATATAACTGAGGAGACTCATATAAAACTGATGAATGCCTGAACTATTGTAATGGAGAATCATTCTTGATTTAATAAATATCCAAACCCTTGCCCCGTGGATGTTTCCTTGACACTCTGTCAGGGTTTTACCACGTAAATCTCGAGTTTTTACCTATATGTTTGTGATCAACTGCATTTTCTTTCTTGTTTAGTAACCTCCAATAACTATGTCTGGCCGTTATCTATGTGTGTGGTCTATTCTATTGAGAATCATACTCGCATCGTCTATATAATATAGGTTCTGAATCCAACTTTGAAATGCTATACAATTCTTTTTATAAATCATTTTTTAGAGTACAAAATATTTTATCCTTTCATTGACGTCCGATTCTAATGTCAACATACTTTGTATGGAAAATCTGCATTGTTTTCTTCCTTAAAATGGAAATATTTGCATATGGAAACATCTGCATTATTTCCTCTCTTAAAATGTAAATATCTGCATTGTTTTCTTCCTAAAATGGAACATGTTTCTTGCTTCTTACGGAAATAAAATTACTCTTATGGACTTATAATGAGCATTCAAATTTGAACACTTCCTGGCACTCTCTTGGGCTCCTGGCCCTTCCTAGAAGGGCTAAAAAAATTACAATTCGAAAAAAATTTAAAATAACAAAATCACTTGTCAATTACAAAGGTTAGATTAAATTTTTAAATTTCAAAAGAAGGGAAATATTTCTAATAACCTGTCAATACTTTTTTATGTTTATGATAATTTTGAGTCTGTACTAGCACATAAATCACTCTGACTAGTGACAGTTTCATAGAAGAGAATAGTCAAAGTCCAAATGACCTCATACAATTTAATAATTATGTCATGATTTGGGGATGTTTCCTTGAGGCCCCCAACTTATGCCAACATGACGCAACTTGCAACAATCATGGTACTATTACACCTAGCACAGGGCGGTAGAGCACATTGAATAACCATTTAGAAACAATGCACGTGCTCTTGCTCCTCTATGAGTATCCACGAGTGCACTTTCCCTGCATCCATTTTTTCCATTTTCATTTGAATTGGAACCCATCATCCACAGAAGGAAAGTTGTCATTCGACACTAGACACTAAACTATAAGGTAGTTTTCATTATCCTCCTCATATCTTCATTAACATTTGGTTTTTCATTCTGTGGATTCTTTAATGCAACACTCCTTGAAGTAATGACAGCCTTCGTGGTCACACAATATATCCTGGGCACCATAGAATCCACACCTCAGGAAATCAACATTGTGGCTAGATACCGTGAATGCAATTGCTTGCCATCCTTCCATTCCACGCATGGGTGGTCGAGTTGTTTTCTACATTGTTAATGGTACAAATTTTTATTGTCATAATTATATGAATATACCAAATATGAAAGGAATATCTATCATATATGAGGGCATTGGATTCCACAACTATAATGCTTTCATTTCAACTCTTGCTTATTTTGCTTCATTTCTTAAATCCATACAATTTTCTTGTCCAAGTACCATTTTTCATGAAGTGTTTATTCTCTATCAGAAAGCTACAAGTTTCCTTGAATGTTACAAAACATAATTCAACAAATCAATGAATAACCTATCAATAAATCTATGGTCAAATCCTATGGAATCTTGCTAAGGTTGAATTTTCTCTATCTCAATCTTGCTAAGGGATTTTTAATTTATGTATTTACTTATTCTATTTTTTTTATTTAATAGTGTAAATCTTGAAAAATGTCTCCTATTGGTCATCTTAAGAAGGATAAAATACAATTTTCAATTATTGAATCATTTTGTCTTACACAACATTCTAATCAACCATGTAACATTCAAAATGAAGTTGATGCTCATCTACATGAATATGATGAATCAAATAGTCTAGAGCTTATTGAAATAGAAAACCCATATAAAGAAAAACAAAATAATATTCAAATGTAAATGGAATACAAGGTTTCCATAAGCTTATGTTTTAAAACATCTAATGGTAATGAAAGGATAAAATGTTCTTGACGTGTTAAATTTAAAACATTCTTCAAGTTAGTGGTATAAGTGGTCATACAAAATCAAAAGCTCAATTTTTTTGTTTACAACTTTTGCAGGGAAAAAGCAATTGAAGCAATATTCCAATCGCTAAACATGTAGAACTAATGGTAAACACTTGGAAGGAGAGAATTATATCAATGATTGAAAACATGTATTTTGTTGCTATACATGATTTATCTTTAGAAATGTCTAAGTCAATATGTGACTTGAATATGTATAAATGCACTCCACGTGTGCTTCTAATAGATGAATTTTCTACATACACAAATACCACACCCAGAAAATATTTTATTCAATTTGCTAAAGAGGTCTATTGGAACAATCTAAAAGAAAAGATTTTACATAGGTCATTTTACTCAATTTCAGTTGATGAAAGCACTGATCAAATTATGGAACACCAATTGATTTTTTATATTACATATTTGACGAATGGAGGAAGAGGTCAATGTTTTACAAAGTTTATATGTTTACTTCAAATAAAGGATGGAATAACTTAATGCATGTATGATCTAGTGAGAAATCTTTTAACATAAATGGATTTATATTTGATTAAGTTTGTTGGTTTTGGTTCAGATGGTGCATCTTCCATGAGGGGTATTCATGAAGGTTTATCTCCTAAGCTTCGTATGCTCCTGATTTATTAGTTATCCATTGCATAGCTCACATAGAAGCATTGACAATCAATGAGGATTCATCTCATTTTCTTGAGTTGCAATATATTAACAAATTTGAGACAAAGTTTATTCATGGCTTGGAAAATCAACTAAAGGACATGGAAAATTGAGAGAGCTAATGTATACATTTCAAATCACTAAGATAGTGGTCTTAAAAATTCATCAAATTAGGCAGCTCTTAAGAGGAAAGGTCATGGAAAGATTCGTTAAACTCATGCATTATTTGTTAGGATTGGGAGTTAGGGGAGAAAAAAATGTATGAGTTGGCAACAATATTTCAAGTGCAAATTTGCATCCATATACTTGCAAACATGCTTGTTGAATTAAATAAGTTGAATCAAAAGTTCGAAGAGGATCATGTTGATATTACATATATTGACACTACTTTAGATGTTTCTATTAGCATGCTTTGTAAACAATTTTTGGAAAGCATTTTTGGTGTAGATGAAGTGCATATATCTTCTTTTTTAGTTATAGCATAAAGAGGGAACCCTTGAATTTGCAAATAGCACAGGTATGGTACATTTACATCCACTGAGTTTCGAAAGTTTTCCAAAGATGAAAATATTCAGGACTACTATATGATTGTATTCTTTTGGGAAAATGTTTTATTGTAAAGGTGATTAAATCTTTAAATAGGAGATTCATAGATTTACATGTATTTAATATGGCTAAGTTTTTCACTTCTCAACATTATTATGAAAAAGTGAAAGATATAGACTCTTCAATAAAAAGCATATATATGGCATGAGACCTATGTGTAGATGAATATAAATGGTTTGAATAATTTCAATATTTGATGCAATTATGGAAAACTATTCTTGTTATCCCAACAACCACATCAATGTGTGAAAGAGGCTTTTGAAAATTAAACACTATAAAAAATGATGATAGATAAAGACTTTCATTGGAGACACTAGATATGTTAATGTTTGTGTCTATCATTGCACATCATGCATTAAATGAGGTATATTGGAATGCTACTTATGATGTATGGAAATAAATGAAAACTAGAAATCCATTTCCATTGAAAAAATATATTTATATTTTCAATTATGTAAGTCCAAATCCTTGTGAAGATCACCGAATTAATAGAAGAAACATATGTTTACTTTATTTTATGGAATTTGAGATTTTTTTTGTTTATTTACTAGTTATATTGAGGTTTTATAGTGTTTAATTGAAGCTACTCTTTAAATTTTAAAGATTTTAAAAATTTAGAATGACACTATTTTATTATGGAATTTTTTTGAAGGGTTTATTTAATATATACTTTTTCAGTAAAACTGAATTTTTTTTATAACCTTTCATCCTTGAAGGGTTAAATGAATATATACCCTTCCAATGAAATTAAGAGCAAGTCTTCAAATTTGATCTCTGCTTATGGATACACTTTATAATATTATATCTTTTTAATCTTTTCCAGATATTGCATTGACATCCGATTCACATGTCAGCATCATTTCATGGAAAAACCTCTGCATTGTTTTCATGCTTAAAATGGAAATATCTGCACATGAAAACATCTGCGTTGTGATCTGCGTTGTTTACCTGCATTGTTTTCCTTGCTAAAATGGAACACATTTCTTGCTTCTTAGGGAAATAAAACTATGAGTGTATAATATCATATCTTTTTAGTATTTTCTAAATATTGCAGTGACATCCGATTCACATGTCAGCATCATTTCATGGAAACCTCTGCATTGTTTTCATGCTTAAAATGGAAATATATGCACATGAAAACATCTGCGTTGTTTTCTGGTTTCAAAATGGAAGTACCTGCAAAGTGGAACACATTTCTTGCTTCTTAGGGAAATAAAACTACTCACATAGAGTTATAATCTTGTACACTTTATAATATGAT
>APFE031185369.1:30648-49791 GCA_000404065.3 Pinus taeda
AGATAGTGCCTATAACAATTTCCTGACCCATTTCAATGCCTTTATTTGCCATTACAAACACCATGAACGTCTGATTGTTCATGTATCCTCAGTTCAAAACAATTGTTTACAAGAGCTTAGTTGTCTGTAAAGTTCAAAACTTGTACTCAACTCAGATGCATTGTCCCCTCCATAATGGAATGCATCATGGATTCAAATGGCTTCATCCTTGGAGGGATTAGTTGTTTTCCAGACAATATTATTCAAAGAAATCATAAATACATCCTGAAAAACCTTAAATATTGAATCTGTGTCACCATAGACTAGAGCAGGCATAATTTTCTGGAATATGGTCTTTCTCATTTCCTTCCTCTGTTACTCTGGGATTTTCTGAAGAGCCTCTATTACATTTATATTCTTTTCTTCAACTGTCTCTTCTGCTATGTAAACTGAATAGGAGCTCTCACTAGCAGGAAGATGCCATAGATACTTATAATATGTTGTAAAGGGATTGAACAACACAGGAATGCACCCAGCTATAAGAGCATCGAACAAGGATCTCCGAGTAGGGCTATCACCAGGAGGGTGAAGGTAGAATTCGGATTGCATGAAGAGCTTCACTGTGTTTTTGGGACGTAGGCAAATGTAGGAATTACAGTTCAAAAAATTGTAACTCCCTGGTCTTCCTAAACATTGTTCAATGAGGATAGAACGAATGGATTTTGTATTGTTGCGTCTTGGAAAACCTGCAAAGCTTATTAGATGGAGTCTCTGGCTTGTCCTGATCTGCCATTGCCATTGCCAAATATCTTCATCAGAATGAGGATGGAATAAAATACAAGCATCTAAGTATTTAAAGTGCAGTTGAGATTCAACAGTCCCTTGTTAGCACAGTAAATGTGAAAGGAATCATACCATCGTGGGTTTTTGGGTTCGTCAAGGGTTATCTCAGTTCAACTCGCTAGAGCTTTCTCTAGATCGATGGTTGCATATAGTCTGTTAGCTCCTTTTCCAAACCCCACAGTCTCTTCAATTCCTTGAATGAACTGTAACCACAGACACAAACAATAATAAAAAAAGACCTCTGATTGTTCATGTATCCTCAGTTCAAAACAATTTTTTACAAGAGCTTAGTTGTCTGTAAAATTCAAAACTTGTACTCAACTCAGATGCATTGTCCCCTCCATAATGGAATGCATCATGGATTCAAATGGCTTCATACTTGGAGGGATTAGTTGTTTTCCAGAGAATATTATTCAAAGAAATCATAAATGCATCCTGGAAAACCTTAAATATTGAATCTGTGTCACCATAGACCAGAGCAGGCATAATTTTCTGGAATATGGTCTTTCTCATTTCCTTCCTCTGTTCCTCTGGGATTTTCTGACGAGCCTCTATCACTTTTATATTCTTTTCTTCAACTGTCCCTTCTGCTATGTAAACTGAATAGGAGCTCTCATTAGCAGGAAGATGCCATAGATACTTATAATATGTTGTAAAGGGATTGAACAACACATGAATGCACCCAGCTATAAGAGAATCGAACAGGGATCTCCGAGTAGGGCTATGTCTCGCTATGTCTGCTGCTGACACTTTTTGGGTACTTACCAGGAATAATATATGCCATCTATGTTCTCACCAAGACAGATTGAGAGTGGATACTCTATTTTTTGGAGCCTGGTGCCATGTAAATCTTGTTTTGATGTAAACAGAACTGAAATATTTTATTCACTTGTTTGTTTATGCATCTGCTGCTGTTGTTTTAAGCAGAGAGCCCACTGCACTGAGCAATATGTTTGTTTTCTTCATTTCTGTAAATGATATTTCCAGATTCATACCAGGATCATTTATTATTATTTTATGAGATATTATATACTTGCAAATATACAATATACAATTGAGATTGATGCTAAAGGCTTAACAATCAATAGATTGGTCTTCACATGGTTTTTCTAATGTAATTATAAATACATGGAAACAAATCTTTCAATGTTTTGAAATCTAGTTTTGTGTAGATTACGAAATAATTTCTGTTTTCATTTTAAGGAACCAAAAGATGATTTTAACCACACACAAAAAAAAAAAAAACCAACCAAATGATGATTTAGGTAAAAAGGGTCTTGCTATGGTCTTCCTAAGCCATGAATAAGGGATCCTTCAATTGATAAATGCATCCTTAAGTTGTGGAAGCCATTTGTTAGATCCATATTGAGTATTTATTCTATTTCTTTCCCCATTTACAGTGAAAAAGCATCAATTGATCTTTTTGTTTCCCCACTTACAGTGAAAAACTATCAATTCTTTAGTGTTGTCCATGTTCCAGTGGATTTGAGTCTTAATTATCAAACTTCACCATTTAATAATTTACTACATTCACTCTTTCTAAAAGTCACATTCATAAACGAAATAATGATGATAATATGGTTCAACCTCCAAGCTACCTTCTAAGTAGCTCTAGGGTGCTAAGTGCAAGGAGGGCCTTGAGTAGCTAGAGTACAGAGCTTCCCCTGATATGTTCACATGGTTTAGGAAATAGATAGCTCTCATTTGTGCATTGAAACTCTATTGTATTGACCTCAGAGAAACCATTTGCTCCGAAATTCCTGGTATTTTGAGATTGTGATATTTTGACATTAAAATATCTCAATGTATATCTAAATGTGATAGTAAGATTTTTCAAATCAACCCTTTCAATGTTGAAGTGTTTAACATAAGCTTGTATTAAAAGGACATGAATATTTATGCAATGTCATTAGAGAATCGAACAGGGATCTCCGAGTAGGGCTATGTCTGGCTATGTTTGAAGTGTTTAACATAAGCTTGTATTAAAAGGACATGAATATTTATGCAATGTCATTAGAGAATCGAACAGGGATCTCCGAGTAGGGCTATGTCTGGCTATGTCTGCTGCTGACACTTTTTGGGTACTTACCAGGAATAATATATGCCATTTATGTTCTCACCAAGACAGATTGAGAGTGGATACTCTATTTTTTGGAGCCTGGTGCCATGTAAATCTTGTTTTGATGTAAACAAAACTGAAATAATTTATTCACTTGTTTGTTTATGTATCTGCTAATGTTGTTTTAAGAAAAGAGCCCACTGCGTTGAGTAGTATGTTTGTTTTCTTCATTTCTGTAAATGTTATTTCCAGATCATACCAGGATCATTTATTATTATTTTATGAGATATTATATACTTTCAAATATACAATATACAATTGAGATTGATGCTAAAGCCTTAGCAATCAATAGATTGGTCTTCACATGGTTTTTCTCATGTAAACTCATGAAGCCTAACCCGCCACATAGCTCTCGGCAGACTATTTTTTTGGCCTCCCCATCCATTTCGGCCTTCAGCTTCTCCATCTCCTCTAGCTATTCCCTGAGAGGATTGAACAGAGGCAGCACGGTCTCCATAATTCTTGCGACCTGCAAAAAAAAATGGGGCAAAAGTGTTAGAAACCCTAACAAGAAACATAATCCATTTCACAGAATGGCCAGAGTCGTCATTCTCTTCAGCATTCTAAGCCCCGCGTCATTGGTGGGTAGCATAATTGGCAAGGGAAGCAGTATCATGAAGAACCTCAGGCAGGAAACCAGCACCTGAATTACCATCGAAGATACAATACTAGATTCGGAAGAAAGACTGGGTTGATCTCTTCGTACGACGAGGGAGACAAGGGGCCGTTTGCCTAGCGCAGTGCTACCTATTCAGATAATTGACCTGTTCAAACGATCTCAATAGTCGTCAACCATATTCCATGCTTGTCGATTCCCATCCCCAAGGTCTAGGACGGTGGAATCTGGTCTGATTTTCGTTCACATCTTACGAAAAGAGTGAATTCAATGGTAAACTTAGAAGATAAGGTGCGCTGGAGAAAACACTCTTGAAATATAAAACAATAACATAAAAAAGTTGAAAATATAAGTCATTTTTTTAATTAATTAATTGCGTTATTGGTAAAGAAGGTTCAATTTTCTATAATACAAAGCAAAGACAAAGATAGTGGATCACTGGCTCTCGAAGGTTCAATTTTTCTATCATACATTGCAAAGACGACGAAACCAATTCTTTAGTGTTGTCCATGTTCCAGTGGATTTGAGTCCTAATTATCAAACTTCGCCATTTAATAATTTACTAAAATAACTCTTTCTAAAAGTCACATTGATAAACGAAATAATGATGATAATATGGTTCAACCTCCGAGCTACCTTCTAAGTAGATCTAAGGTGCTAAGTGCAAGGAGGGCCTTGAGTAGGTAGAGTATAGAGCTTCCCCTGATATGTTCATATGGTTTAGGAAATAGATAGGTCTCATTTGTGCATTGAAACTCGATTGTATTGACCTCAGAGAAACCATTTGCTCCGAAATTTCTGGTATTTTGAGATTGTGATATTTTGACATTAAAATATCTCAATGTATATCTAAATGTGATAGTAAGATTTTTCAAGTCAACCCTTTCAATGTTGAAGTGTTTAACATAAGCTTCTATTAAAATGACATCAATATTTATGCAATGTCATTAGAGAATCGAACAGGGATCTCCGAGCAGGGCTATGTCTGGCTATGTTTGAAGTGTTTAGCATAAGCTTCTATTAAAAGGACATGAATATTTATGCAATGTCATTAGAGAATCGAACAGGGATCTCCGAGTAGGGCTATGTCTGGCTATGTATGCTGCTGACAGTTTTTGGGTACTTAACAAGAATAATATATGCCATCTATGTTCTCACCAAGACAGACTGAGAGTGGATACTCTATTTTTTGGACCCTGGTGCCATGTAAATCTTGTTTTGATGTAAACAGAACTGAAATATTTTTTTCACTTGTTTTTTTATGTATTTGTTGCTGGTATTTTAAGCAGAGAGCCCACTGCATTGAGCAGCATGTTTGTTTTCTTCATTTCTGTAAATGATATTTCCAAATTCATACCAGGACCATTTATTATTATTTTATGAGATATTATATACTTGCAAATATACAATATACAATTGAGATTGATGCCAAAGGCTTAGCAATCAATAGATTGTTCTTCACAAGAACCTCAGGCAGGAAACCGGCACCTGAATTACCATCGAAGACACAATACTAGATTCAAAAGAAAGACTGGGTTGATCTCTTCGTACTACGGGGGAGACAAGGGGCGGTTTGCCCGGTGCAGGGCTACCTATTCAGATAATCTAACTGTTCAAACCATCTCAATAGTCGTCAACCATATTCCATTCTTGTCGATTCCCATCCCCGAGGTCTAGGACGGTTGAATCTGGTCTGATTTTCGTTCACATCTTACGGAAAGAGTGAATTCAATAGTCAATTTAGAAGATAAGGTGCGCTCGAGAAAACACTGGAAATCTAAAACAATAACATAAAAAAGTTGAAAATATAAGTAATTTCTTTAATTAATTAATTGCGTTATTGGTCACGAAGGTTCAATTTTCTATAATACAAAGCAAAGACAAAGATAGTGGATCACTGGCTCTCGAAGGTTCAATTTTTCTATAATACATTGCAAAGACGACTAAACCAGGTGAAACATCCATAATTAACAACTTTAAAATTAATGCCCACTTGTTCAGTGGGATCAAAGGGCATATTCGGCCATATATTTACGCTTTTGACTGCTCTTCAATAAAGCAAGACAACTTCCCCATGAGAACCCATCTCCGAATATTGAACTTTTGTCCTTGCAACAAAATGTTAGGACACAATAGTGAACATGTAATAGTCGTGCACTGTATAAAATATTAGTTGACATTCCTGGACCATATAAAATATAACATAGCTAATAATTATGTTTTCTGCAATTTGGAAGAAGACCACAAAAATAAATGAAAACAAACCCTAGAAGAGCCTGGTTTTCTTAGTATGGCTTGTGGAAGGTGGAAGGTTTGGGAGAAGGGCGAGAAACTTAAAAATGAAACCCTCATCTAAGAACCAAATGCATCTGACACGGGTAAAAACCAGTTGCAAAATTTTTCGTAGAGAACTGAAACTGAAAAAAAAGTTCTGAAGATTTGAAAGAAAGTTAAAAAAAAAATAAAAATAAAAAGCTATAATATTGGTGAGTCATGGAAGGACACCGCAACTTGGATGAAAACCTGACCGGATTTATCAAGCGATTTCACAACTTCCTTACCATGCTCCTCACTCGTGGAGTCCATACAAATCTGCAATAATTCTTTACGAAAAATACAGGCATTGGGAATCTGGCGCCAAATTAGATTCCAACCATTCTCTATGCCCAAAGCATTGCAAATCCCAGTTTTTCAAATCTTGAACACCTTAAATATCTCAACATAAATGGGTGCATCAAACAGGAAACCGTGAATCCTGAAGGCCTGAGATCACTGGAAAAACTATGCATGGAATTTTGCTTAGAATTAAACACATTGACAGATCTTTCATATCTACTAAATCATTCCAGGTCAAAATTTCTCTTTTTCAAGAGTCGTTTCTGCGTGGTCTTGAAACGAGCCTGGAAGAAACCCTCAAATGTGGGATGAGTCAAAGTTGTAAGGAAAAACGCATAGCCTGCTAGGAAATAAGTAGAGGTGAGAAAGAAACAGATAGGTTCCATCACCCACGACAGCTCCCAGAACGTAAGCCACATTAAATACACTGTCTGTAAACTCATGAAGCCTAACCCGCCCCATAGCCTCCCCATCAATTTCGGCCTGCTATTTTCTTGGCCTCCCCATCAATTTCGGCCTTCAGCTTCTCCATCTCCTCTAGCTCTTCCCTAAGAGGATTGAACAGAGGCAGCACGGTCTCCATAATTCTTGCGACCTGCAAAAAAAATGGGGCAAAAGTGTTAGAAACCCTAACAAGAACAAGAAGTTAGAAACATCTGCAATAATTCTTTACGAGAAATATAGGCATTGGGAATCTGGCGCAGTGTTCTTTTATGGTCATCCATCTGGACGAGCCTCAGCAGTCTCCTCTTTTCCTCCGCAGACATCTGTTCCCCCAGCGGGGAAAAATCCAGACACCGGTGGCCTCGTCCAATTTTATTCAAATTTTTCATTTCATCTGCCAAGCAACCCTCTATCTGCTGGGTCTCATCGTATACCGGTCTAATCAATTGGATGGATGAGATTATTTTCATCATCTAACACTTAAATCAAAGGCTCAGAAATGTACACGTAATCCAAGAGGAAAGTTGATTTCAAATGGAAACGCCTTACAACGTAATTAAAATATTTTTCGTAAATATATCATATTTCAAATTATATATATATATATATTCTTGAATTCGACCCTGAGAACATTGAGAAAAAGATTGGGACAAAGGTGAACAAAAAATTGTGTTAAAAAACTCTCTAAAATACGTCATCGAGACGAAGCGTTAGGATTAAAGAGGCGTCGTTCTCACCATTTTAACACGATAGCACTGTAAGATGCGGGGAAAGATCGCAATTAATTAAAAATGAAAGCATAATAGGAGCATTATGAAACGGATTTTGAAGCGATTTGGGTGGGGTATTTGTGTTGTGTTACTAGCACATATAAGAATAGATAGTATATTATTATTTTTTTAATTTTGGATTTTAAATGATTAATAAGATTTATTATTATCAATTTATAATATAATAGATTTGAATTTAAGATGGATTTATATTAACAATATATATGTGTGGATAATTAAGTGTAAGTATAAAATTGTTGAGGATATAAAGAGATATTGCTTATACTATGTAGATGTTTTAAACATATACATTGAAATGTTTTATATATTGTATGGAGAGGTATATTCTATAACTCAATAGGAGCGCTATATGTGGTTTCTTGAGTGTTCAACATAGAGTTCATATGTGCCCCTTTTTAAACATAAATAAAATATTATTTAAATAGAAAACAATTTCCTATAATAAAAAACAAAAATGAATATGAACATTTAGTTAATTAAAGTATTATAAATAAAAATAATCCTACACCAAAACTTAAATGTGGAAAATATTTACTACCCTTAGCATAGATAAAAATATAAATTTCATATTACTTAAAAATAAAAAAAAGAAAAAAAATATATAAAATGTAAAGAAAAAATAAGTATATTGCATATAGTAAATATTCAGTCTCCAAGGAAAAAAAAAAGTATTGAAAAGTGAAAAATAATTACAATATCATAAATCTAATAAAATAATAAGAAAGTCAGGTATAATATCAAGTATTATTATAAAAATTCTATTAACATTTAAAAATATTTATAATAATAAAAATTTGAATGTTTGTCATCAATAAAATATGGTGATACACATGATTAAGTAATATTGATGTATACTAAAAAATATATATTAAGAAAACCCATTTTAATGTGAACAATGTAATCATAGATAAAATATCTTGTAAAATATTTCAATGTGAACTATGTATATATTATATATTGTTTTAGAAATAATTATGTATTTACCATAGAAAGCAATTGGATAAAATGAGTTTTGTGGTTAAAACTCTTTAATTAATTCTACCGTTTTACAATTATGTCATTTTTAAGGTTTTTATTTTATTAATTTTTTTCTTTTAATCCAACAAAGATTTGATGGACTTACAAGTTTAAGTTATGTAAAGAGAGAGAACCACTAATGATTCATTGGGATCTATAAGGATGATATGATGCATTTTTTTTTTTTTTAATTTTTCACTCTAAAAAAAAGTTTGCATTTAACAAATTTGATCTCTCTAGACTCATGCTAAATACATACTTAAATTGAATCTATACTAATATATAAATATTTATACACAACACTTTGAACTCCATGCAAAAGACATAAAAATATATATTATATTAAATAACATGTTATTCAAATCTTCCCATTCCAACATTTGTTTCACTTTCAATTACACTTTAAAGATATACATACATACAATTCATATGGAAACACACATCACAACTCTCTCCTCAACAATGAGTAAATTTCATATCTTTATATTGAGATTTAAAAAATAGTATTCTATCTAAATTTCTTTTACATTTTAATTCTTATATATAAATTTCATCCAATTTTATTGAAGATGAACATTAAAATATTATTACTAGATATTACAATGATTCTTTGTTATCATTATATTTTTTAATTACATATATTCAAACTCTTTTGTAATATTATATTAAAATATGTTTTTTATTATAAATAATTTTATAATTTAAATTGTTTATGGCCGGTATAATAGACTCTACTCATAATGTATTGTTAAAGTATTCTTAAATGTGAAGGTCACTAATTCAATTCCTAACCTATTTAATTGTTATTCTTTAAACATAACTATAAGTAATCACACATAATAACAAACTTAAAACAAAAATTTTAATAAAAAAATTATAATGTTAATGGGAGAGATTATTAAAATAAAAATAAAAACTACAATAATAATAAAAGCATCATAGTTATATAAATTAATACTCCCAAAAAAAGGCACAGTTTATCTAAGTAAATAATATTTACGAGTCTTTACCATATAAAGCATCCATCTTTTAATTTACAAAACAAAAGGTAAACATAAATAATGTTCCTAATTAAAAATGGAAACCTTTATTTAACAATGCTCCTAAAGATGAACTATATTAGCTGGTTCTAAAAACATGGACCAATTATTGGAAATGTGATTTTTTCATAAAATCTTCATAAATTAACATGTTATGGATCATAAAAGCTTGAATTCGAATATAATATTTCTTTTACCATTTATAATTATTAAATTAAAATGATTATTAATATTTAAATCCACAACTGAAGATTATAATATCGAATTTATAAATATTTTAAATTGATATTACATTTTTAAAATAAATTTAAGATAATCCATATCATATAACAAAACACTAGATTTTAATTTTAGAGTAATATCGACTATTTCATATGTTTTTACAGTACATATTATTACTTTATATAAACTGATTTTTTTGAATGTATATATAGATTCAACACTTTCAAAAACTTTTAGAGGACTTAAATTGTGTGGAAATTATCCATTACACCTGTGATTTCAAAAAACTCCAAAAACACTAAAAACAACTCAATAAAATGGGGAAGAAATTTACATGTATTTGTGAGATCCATGTGCGTTTCCCACAGAAGGTAGGTCTAAATACGTGATTTTCATCGAAAGCAAACGAATGCTGTTTACGGAGGTGCATGACCACTGACAGTGAAATTCTATGTTGCACGTGTACCCGCTCATAAAAGCTAGTTTGGTGAGGCCATGAAACCATTATAGAGCTCTGTACAACGATACAAATAATTCAGATCTAAAACTAATTCAGCCGGCCCTTTGCTACATTTACAACCACTTTTATTCTGTCAGATTTGGTAATATTGATTATGATTTCATTCTGATAGTGTGGGGAATAAATGAATTTCTCTAAAGGAGCTTATGTTTGAAAATTCAAGTTAGGGTTGAGAGGTGATATTCATGTTTAATCTTTGAAGCTTTTGGTTAGTTTATTAAATGATAGTGAATTCTATGGATTTTATTATTGATGAAATTTGTTCTTGGAAAGTTTTCTTTATAATTTTTATTGATTTGATTGGAAAAATGGTTATTTATTTAGATAGTAAATTTATAAAATCTTATTTAATTAATTATTTTATTTTATTATATTTGATGATGGAATGTTTAGTGTTTTAAAGTTATTGAAAGCTGTTTATGATGATGATGATGATTAACATCTACTAAGATCAATGCGGTGTATCAGACCTCAAGAAAAGAAAAATAATCTAATTGTGATTCTTCAAAATCTTGTTTCTTTGATAAAAAAGAAGAGAAATAAGCGCTCTAAGATCACTATAGTTGGGCTGCCTTAATAAGTCAAGAAGGTTGGAAGTGTGGCAGATGTTAGTGAATTGAGAGAAAATGTGCGTAAGACTCGAGCAGTCTAAAAGGAAGTGTTTTTCATCTTCCACCTTCTTAGTATAGAAAATCTAAGAGATTCTATCACCCCAAGGAGCCTTGGGAGCAGACCACTGTCTAGTTTCATTTCGAAGCTCGTGAGAATTAGTTCTTATCCTAGTGATGTTCATTTTTTCCCAAGGAGCCTTGGGAGTAGACCACCATCTAGTTTCATTTCAAAGATCATGAGAGTTAGTTCTTATCCTATCGATGTTCATTTTTTTCTTAGTGTTGGTCAACATAGAGAGACAATTATAGTTATCAAGGGTGGGGTTGATCACCTCTTTATAGTATCTTAGCTTCCTTTTACCCTCCAGCTCCTTATCATCCCACAAATTGTCCCTAAAATTGGAGGTAATAGTATCTTTGACACTATATTTGCTTCCCATGATGATCTCCTCTTTAACCCCCCAATGACTCAGCCAATACCGAGCATCCTTGTGCCACCTACATTTGAGGCAAAGGTAGGGTTTTTGACTAAAGTTAGAAGCAATTTTTGGGAGCCTCTTGGATTCCATGTCGTAAAGCATCTTCTTATACATCAAATATCTAAATATAGTTGTACTTTCAATGGGAGACAAGACAAATTCAATCAAGAGGATAAGATAGGCAGTATTTCCTTTGATATTTAGCTTGTAGGTTATGACTTCCTTTTGAATAATCTCAATATTTCTCCACGACTCTCTGGATATACTACAACCCCAAACTTCACATCTGTATCAAACAACAGGGATAACGAGAGTCTCAAAGAAGAATCATTTTTTACTCCAAATGAAAATATCGACCGACTTACAATTTTTTTCAAGCTCATAATAATCTTTCCATCCTCTAATAACCCTTTTCTCGATGTTACAATTCCATTTGAGCTAATGAGGAAAGTCAATACCCAAATAGTTGTAAGAAAAAACCTGTTGTAAACAATGGTTATCATAGACGAAACTACCATGGGTGGTCTTTTTGATTTAATGATCATGACTTTAATCTTGCTAGTATTAACTATCATACCCATCTTGGAACAGTAGACATGGAGAGTATTAAGCTGCTTGTCTAGGCCATCATGGCTTTTTGCAAGAAGAATGATATCATCGGCATAAATCACAAGAATAATGATTACACTACCAAGCTTGGTGCCCTTGCAACCTGTAGTTTCTAGACACTAATCAAGCTTATTGATGTAAATATCAAAAAGGGTAGGGGATAGGGGACACCCCTGCTTAATCCTAATATTGCATTTAATATCTTTAGACCACCCTTCGTTGGTTTTAAGCTTGGTAATGATAGTCTCGTAGAGGTAGATCACAACGATCCTCAGTTAAGGAGGAATCATGATCTCTTCAAGTCTCTCCCAGAGATTATCTCGAGGAACAATGTCTAAAGATTTTCTAAATTCCACAAAACAACAAAAGAGACTGGCTTTACTATTGCGGCATTCCTCTTCAATGATCATGAGAGTGACAAGATGGTCGATAGTCAAGTGATGTCTCCAAAAACTAGCTTGCCCTTCAGATCTTTTACCATGGTTTTCAAGCAAAAGGCTAATCTTCTTTTCCAAAATGTGCCCATATATCTTGGCTAGGATGTGGCTAATCATAATTGTCATGTAGTTAGAGGGAACACTTTTGTCACCATTTTAAAAGATAGGCACAATAAGGCTTTGCATCTAAAGCTTAGGGAAGCCATGTTGTGCAACCAAATTGAGAAGCTTGTGGAGATGAGGAATGAGGATAGATTTTTCCATTTTAAAGATCTCAACTTAGTATCCTTCAATATCTTCAACTTTCCCATTAGTGAGCTTATTAATCCCATAATCAACATCTTCTAGGGAAAATATATCATCCTTAGTAGGAGTGTTTAAGATGGTGCCCATGGTGTCCAAAGAGTCATACAACTTCTTAAGACATTTTTCCCAAATTTATAGGGGTAGAATGGTTATCTTTAATTTTATAAACAAGCACATTCCGCCAAAACTTTATAGGCACAACTTTAGAAAGGTGGAGAAGATGCTCATGCCTCTTATTAATATATGACCTATTCTTCCTCTTGATGAGCGCTTTGTATATACTTATATTATTAAGCTTAATGATTTCATTAGGATCATGTTTGATCACCTTCCTCACAATTTTACAGTCTTTAGTATCTTTGGAAGTTCTATTTTTCTACTTATACTAAGTCTCATTAGAAAACTTACTAATAATAATAGAAACAATAGTAGTAAAATAGTAATAAATTTAATCAATATTGTTATTATAGGTCAGAAAGGCTAAATCCCTTTCTAAATTCCTTAAGAAAAGATTGACATTAATCCTATCTAAACGAATGTGTCTTTTGCTTTCATGGGTTTCCTGCATGTTTGAATAACATTATTATTGATCTCGTTGGGAAATTAGTTATTTGTTCCACTCGTGAATCCACTGATGTTCTTTTAAATTTCGTTTGTTCCAATGTTGAATTCTTCAATGTTTTCTTTTTTATTTCTAAGAACTTATTAATGTTATTTTAATTTTGGTTTTTTATAATTGGTGATTGAAGATTTAGTGTTATTAAAAAGTGTTTCAAATAATGGATTATTGGAAAAAGCAATCTAATTTTTATTAAATTTTTTTGATTAGATTTTTTAGTTATTGCGAATTATTTTAAAATTTAAATTGACGTATTTGAATAATTAAATTTCAAAGTGAAATTATAAAATATTGGATTCTTATATTCTATTATTATTATATAATAATTATTATGTATTTAATTATGATGGTAAAATGATTTATTATTTTTAAAAAATGGTCTATAAAACTATTTGGTTATATGCTTATTAACGTGATGTTGAAACTGATTATGTATTAGAGGAAATGAATCAATTAGATATTAATTTCATAATTTGATATTTTATATGATTTTAAAAAAAATTATGATATACATTAATAACATTTAAATTTGATACTAAATTTAAATGCTTATTAATTTATATTATCGATATAAATTTAATAAATATATATATCGACCTCCTTTATGGAAAATATTAATAAAATGATGGAGTCAATACAGAGAAGTGAACAGGTTTCTGAATCCATGATAACAAGAAGAATCATAAGTTCGATAAAGAGAGGCGGAGTAGTATATATATTTCTACTTACTTGCAGTCCCATGAAGATTTTGGTTGAAAATTGTGTAATACTTTCATCTCAAAATGACATATTTCCACGAGAATAGATTGTGGATTCATATAAAAACACATTAGAAGTAACCGTGTCTCCTTTGTATTGTTTTCCTATCAATAAAATTAGAATTTTATTTGAAAGAGATGCTTTCATAATACCTTGTATTATAAATTTTGAAACTTATAATCTGCTTGAAACCTAAGTTATAAATTAAATATATCAATTTTTTTTAAATAAATTTCAAAAATAAAAATTATTTTTAAAAAATATTAGTTTTATATACAAAATAAAATTTTAATGTATTTAAAATATAAATAAAAAATTTAAACACAAACACCTATTGCAAAAAATAATAAAAGACCATATGCTTGAAATAAAGAAATAATACTACACGAAAATGTGTAACAGGAAAAATTGATTATTTAAGTAATTTAAGCAAATTGTTTATCTCAAAAAAGTATTTAAGAGACCAATGAGGAGTAAATATAGGACTTAAATAAATGGATAAATAAAACACTTTATACTTAATTAAAAAAATTAAATACTGCATATAAACCTGGTATATATAAATAATTTATTTAAACAGAATCATGGTGATCGTTAGTATATTATAATTTTAAAAGGATGAAATAAGTAATATAAGCCATATCCTTTAAATTACTGTTAAAATCATATTGAACGCTTTCGTGGTCAGTTAAAAATAACAGACTTTTATATTTTTTGGAAAGTTTATTAAATTAAAAAATATATATATAATAGAGGATGTAAAAAATTTTAATATTTGTTTTTTTTATCTATTGTTAGTATTAATCAGCTTATAATTTAATTTTATATATATTGTGAAAATCTTTATTTGGTCTAAGTTTGTAAATATTTTTTATAAAATTTTTTTAAGATATAAATTAACATTATCATAAAGAAGGGTAGAGAAATCCTCAGCCAAATGTCCGAGTACTAAGCGCTACAACACTGAAGAAACTCATGCCATACTCCCAGTAAAAGCTCGAAGACCTTCACAAATGGACCTGTACCGAAACCGACACAGGTAGGTAGGTAGATAATACCTAGGGCACGAGACACTCTCTCTAAGGAATTCGTGCAAAATTAGCCCGCTAACTTCGGAGAAGGGGTGCCTCCTTACAGGAGGTTCGCAGTGACTAGGCCTGAGCGGACTGTTACCAAAAACACAGGTCCCGCAAAGTCAAAGACCATGTATGGGGATGACGCCTGCCCAGTGCCAGAAGGTTTTAAGAAGTTGGTTCACTGATGACGGTGGAAGCCAGGCAACGAAGCCCGGTGAGAATGGCGGCCCGAACTATAACAGTTCCTAAGTTTAGCGAAATAAAATTATATGTTATTATATTGTTATATTTTTTTATATTTTTAGATTTGTAGATCACTGTTAATAGAGTATATATGCAAATTAAATTTGTGTAGAAAATAGAAAACTGTGAAATAAAATCTCTCAAATATATTTGACACATGGTATGACATGAAAAACTTTTGAGAAATTTTTTAGGAGAAAAACTGAGTTGGAATGTGAGGTTGTCTTATTCTTTTTCTCTGCATGGAATTATGGTTTGTGTTATGTGGGTTACTATAGTGCTCAAGTCCTCTTTGTGTGCTCTATCTCCTATCCGTCTTAACTATTTTTACTCAAATATGGAACAAATGCACTAGAAAGAATGAAACCCCTTTTCCTCTTATTGACTCGGTTATTACACCGCATAATAGCCTACTAGTGGTTAGGTTTTACTATCTGAAGTCTTAACTATAGTGACAATATAGACTATTCTAGAGTCGTCTTCATCATAATCAAGTAGCTAGGTTTTTTTTAATCAAGTAGTTAGTCTTTTTTAAAGTAATAACGGCGGCTGACTTGGCATCCTCTTAAATTACGGTGGTAAAAACAAAAAGATCAATTTCTAAGTGGCATAAATTTTTCATATGGACTCCAATTTTTATGCTGCTAGAAAATTCTCAATGTGTAGAACAGGAGAAAAAATTACACAACTAAAATACTAATTTTTTACTCCAAAAAAGATTGTTTAATGCCCCATAATGTTTTTGGAGTGTTCTACCAATCTAAATCCTACTTGTAAAAAATGTCTTGCTAGCATACTCCTCCACTTTTTACACTCTAAAAAAATCAGAAAAAATAATAAATAATACAATTATCAATACGAATTTCAATTTCAAATTTGAGAAAAAAAAAGTAAAAAGGAAAATTAACCCCAAATTAAACAAAGTTATAAAAAGATTTCCAAATATTGATAATGAAAATTTGAGGGCAGCCTTGCAAAGTTGACCCAAATTCAATTTTGGCAATACTGTCAGGGAAATGGTAAGTTTTTAAATTTTATTGGAAGTATATATATTTAAAAGGGTTATTTTGTGGAATTTCAAGTGAATAGTTAATCTAAAAGTTCATAAATTTTTGTGATGGATTTTTCTGACTTAATGAAGTTTTCATGTAGCAGTTCTTTCAAAAATTACAGTCGTGTCATTGTTTAAGATTGTCTTTAATGCATTATTACGTTGTAGCATCGCTTAATTTAGAACAGAGTATTTATAAGTATAAATGGTGGTTTTCCTTTCCGTATATTGGTGATTATTAGTCCCTGCCTAGGACTATTAGCGTTCGATTGGGCGTTGATGGGGTATTAATCCTATGTTTGACCAAGAGTGTTGATGTGCATCACGATTTTAACCGAAGTTTTCATATTAACAAATAATATAAAAGTTATTATCTAATTTTTTATTGGGTAACAAAGTTGAGGGTCTTATTTCTAGCTTCGCAGGCTTCAAGACATTCAAAGGTAAACATTTTAAGCACAAGGTAGTTTGTCCTAAGTTTTTGGTACGTGTTCTGAGTGTCCTGCATGCAGGACAGATGTTTGCATATGGTTCAACTGGGCCAGATGTTTAGAGATCACCACTACGCCCGCATAGAAGGATATGCCCCCGCGTTCAGGTAACGAACCCTAGGTCTTGTGCTTTCATTTTGTCCCTGCAGCCATTTTGAGTCGAGATCTGAAACTGGCCACAGAAAAACCTTTTCGATTGGGAGAAGGTTTTACTATTCAGGTCGCTTGCCAGTATTTTCATTCTCTCATAGTTTACTTCATGTCTGAGTTGTGTGTGTTGTTACAGAGTGTCCAGTTATCAGACAATTTTACTCTGGGGGGCTTTCCAGGTTCCAGCGGATGACACTCTCTCTCGTTCCAGGTAATTCATGATCACGACACCTCTTTTATTAATTCGCTCCATGACCGGGTTTCCTGGTATCTTATTAGGTTTAATTCATGAATTGAAATTCTTTTGGCAGGTTGCGCTCTCCAGATAGCATAAGGTGTACTCTTCAATACTTAGTTCCAGATAACCAGAACCCTTATCGTAGGTAAGATGAATTCATGCAGGAGCATCAAGACCCTCTTCATCTGTAAATATGGAATAAAAAGCGGGTGTGATTATTATAAATATTTTGTTATTTTTAATAAAATAGGGAGTGTTTTTAGGCATAAAAGCAATAGATGTGGATAAGGAAGGCTTTCTATTTTAGAACAGGGAAAAAGATGGGAAAAGCCTCAAGATGCTTTTTACCCTGTGTATGCATTTCATGTAGACACTTAGAGCTTTCAGTTGGTTGATTCTAGATCATGCTTAGTTTTTATAAATTAGGAATGCTCAGAGGCATTGAGGATTAGAGGATTATAGAGATAGAGTGTGAAAGGTTTTTTGGTTGAGAGCCTTCAGGGAGTTTGTAAAGGGCCAATGAATTAATCTGGCCAAGGAAGGAGATTACTCTGTAAGTGTTGTATGTATCAATGCAAAATCTATTTTCTGAAGATTATGTCTCATTTATGAGTTGTGCAATTAAATTGATTGGTAATTGACTGATTGTTCCAAAGGATGTGTTAATTTTAATCATGAAATTGATCATGAAATTGGATCGATATTTATAATGGCTGAAAAGGTTGAGAATGTTAAAGGGGTCTAACATGCGCATTTGATTGCATGCATATATATAACTGTGGGTGAATACCTTGGTATACCTGTTCAAAAATTTGTAATTGTTGTTGTTGTTAATCATTGTATTGTAATATAGAATTTCAAAGCTTTTGCCAAATCTCTGAGATGAAGACGCAACAGAGTAAGTAGTGTGTCTTTGTCTGGAATTTGATTGGATTGAATTGAGTTAACATAAGGGGAGTTGCAGCTTGAAGGTCCGATATTTTCCATGCGCGCGGATCAGGTTGAGGAAAATGGAATTCGGTGAACCTGCGTATTAATACGGTGGTGCTAACACCATAGCTATTATGTATTGTGTGAAATCGCCCTAACCACTTGACAATTCCAAAAATTCCGTAGATGATAGGTATATATGATTGTTTATTAACTCTGGCTGCGTATCTTTCGGTGCTGGTTAGCGGCAGCGATCACTGTGTATTTTTTTATATGGATAGTGCATGATTTGGATCGATTCCTCAACGGATGTGCAATCTGTTGATTTATGTGTGCGTGGCTATGCTGGTGCCGGAAATCTGCAAGAGAGTTCATAAGGTATCAGAACAAGAGCATTCATACTATGTTCTAATATTTAATTAAACCCCAATTTGACATGACAACATTGTATGTGAACAGTAATACAACAAAATGTGAGCTCTAAAGTTGAATGGAAGTTATGATGATATGTGGTTTCATAACCATTGTTTTTTGTAACAAAGAAGCTCTCAAAAGTAGATGAAATGCCGGATAAAAAAAAAGATTCTATGTTGAGTTGCCTTCTCATAAGCAGAGATAGAAAAGATCCTGGTAATTGCAGGCTTGGTGAGCTGGCATCAAAGTGGTATCAGAGCAGGAATAGCTCTTTTTGAAGGTTCAAGTTTTTTGTTAAGTTAATTGCATGTGATGATTTTTGGGACTGATGAATTTTCATTTACAAGAATAGTGAAGAAATCTCAGCGGAAAGAAGGAGAAGTGAATGTGGCAGAACCTAAAAATTCAACAAAGGTTGAATAAAGTTGCAGATGGGAGAAGCCTGCAAGAGCAGTAGAGGATGCTCAAAGGGTTCCAGCAGAGGACCAATGATTACCAAAAGACCAGATCCGGAGGGAAGGAT
>APFE031185373.1:0-19183 GCA_000404065.3 Pinus taeda
GGAGAAGTTTCCTTGTGAAATGACGAAATTCGTGAGGGTTTAATGACCAAGAAAATCAAATCCAAATTGGATGGGACAATTTTTTTTATTAACAGTGATGCCCCGGGTCCTTATTCCAAGTGGAACACTCAAAAATACCTCTGTTGACCCATGCAAAAAAATTAAAAAACATTACTAGTTGAAAATCTAGAAATTTGAGAACTAGTGAGCTAGTAAATCTAAAATATGCCTAACCAAATCAAGTGAAAATTCCATGGGGTAGTTTTTGTTATGAACTAGAATGTTTTTTTGATCTAATTCAAGTGGAACCAATTTTATTGAAGCTTGTTAGCATTCTCTAAAAAGTAAGAAAAATTTATTGTTCTTTCCTAAAAAGGAGGTCCAAAAATCTAGATTTGGGAATAACAAGACTAATCCAAGAATCTCAAAGATTACTATGAACTTCCAAAGCTTTTACAAGGATGAAATAGTGCATGTGATATTGCAAAATAACTTAAATCAACTATTTAACTCAATCCTACAACAAGAAATCATTAATACTAAATGTAGAAATAGAAAGAAATAAAAACTAGAGATGCATGAGAATAAGAAGTGAAAAGAAGGAAATAAAATGATACAAAAGAGCTCTAAGGCTCTTGGGATGACCAAGCCTAGGGAAACTCAGAGACCTATGTAGGAGAACAAGATTTAGAAGTTGAACATGACACCAATCTTCATTATTTTCATCAATAGACTTACATCCCTGCAAGAAAATACAATGGAGCTACAAAAATACAGGCTCTCTCGACAATAACACTAATGAAAATCTCCCCTAGAGGCAAATTTGACTTGGTACTTATACAAAATTATTATGAATCATTCCCCATGAATGGAGGAAGCTTTCCCCACCAAAATCCCTTGATTAGTGGATCTCATCCCCAATACTAGGAATTTGCATTAAATGGGAGGTAACACATTCCTAGATTTTCTCAATCATTCCCTAGAGGAAAATTCTACTCGGTACTTATACGAAATGATTACGAATCATTCCCCATGAATGGAGGAAGCTTTCCCCACCAAAATCCCTTGATTAGTGGATCTGGTCCCTTGATTAGTGGAACACATTCTCAGATTTTCTCAATCATTGTAGTTCCACAATCTGTGTCATAATTCCATAATATATTGTTGATTTATTATTTATTATTGATCCTGGTGTAGTAGGGAACAAGTCCCTAAATTATCTCCTCCTCCAAATCTTCATAATCCGCGTAATATTCTCATAATATTCCACAAATATAAAAAATATTAGGCACAAATATCCAATTATTCATAAATCTTCCTAATGAGTATATTAAAGTTAAAAATAAATTATCTAATGCAAGAAGAGAGGCTTAATATGCTGAAGGATGGTCATAGGCCTTCATTGATGTTTAATTTAGAGGCATGGGCCTTAATTTATGTCTAATTTAGAGGCCCCTCAGCTACCATAAAAAGTTGAACCCTAATGAGGCCCTGGGCCTTATTATTTATACAAATGAAGCTACCAACAACTTCCTTAAAATTAGGGAGGCTTGGCTCCCAAACTCGAGATTAGCTTGTCTTCAACTATCACTTGCTTGATTGCCAATGACCTTAGTGCACTTGCCTACTTTTAACTCTGAGCTAATGAGATCTGGTGGAGGAATCTTTGAGTTATTGAGGAGTTAAGGAGGGTGATCCAATATCCTAAAATATTGTTTCTTGTCTACTTCGAGTTCATGCAATTAAACTACCCAAAAACATCTCCAAATCTTGTAATTAATGCACATTAGGCCACATGACATAACATCTCACCTTTGCTTTTCTCACTAAGCAAAACATAATAAAATATTTAAAGAAATGGGAGAAAAGTTCATTTTAATAAGATGCAGAGTGGCATTAAGGCCCATATAATTTACCTACTGATGAGCCTCATCAATTGTATACATCAATTATCAGATCATTATCAAGAGGAGCAACATCCCCTTACTTGCTCAAGGTTGGCTCTGTTGTTGGAGGTGGTGGAGACTGAATGGTGACCTGTGGTATGCTTGACATTAGATCAGCATCTTCATTCTGTGGCTCTTGTTTCATCTCCATGTCTGTTAATTTAATCCAGTGCTCAATCTATTGAGCAAGCTCCTGATCCTGCATCTATTCACCTCCCTCCTCAATTGCTGGCTAGTTCTATTCTTGCTCTACAACCTATATTAGCTTTTTTTCTTCTTTCATTATGCCTTGAGTTTTCTCTTGTTCTTGCTTTTGTTTCTCCTCTTACTCTCTCCTCTTGATCTCATGTTCTTCCTTTAGCTTTTGTTCTACCTCCCACAACTTCAATTTTTCTTCCTATAACCTCTGCTTCTCTCTCTTCCTCCACTTTGATCTTTGTATCCTCTCCTTCCTCTTTTCTTCTACTGCTAAAGAAACTTTCATGATAATAGGGTCTTATTTCATCTAGTAGCTTTTTTCTCCCTCTAAACTGTCATCAATCTTTCTCTTTCCCTTGTATTGCAGTGGATTGTTGCCTTTTGTTGTTGTTTCTTCCAGAATTATTGTCGTATATGGAGAATCCAATGAAGTCCCTATTAAAATGACTGGCTCATGGAGTTTGGAGGCAGTGTAGCAATTCCTATGTGGATGCTCTTCCGCCCAATGAAATTTCTCGTTGAACAACTGAAAGTAAATTCTCGCACAGTAGTCTTTGCAAATTTTATGAGGTTCATATGGATTAAAGTCCTGAGTACCAAAGGTAAAGTTGATTATGTCTTGGTGCTCTATTTACCATGGATCTTGTAAGCTAAGATAACCAAGATCTCATAGGCCTTCCTCAGGGACTTTGTCTTGTATAAATGGGTGGGTGTCTGTCGAAACTTTGACGCCTCTTTCACCCATACTTTGACAATGTATCTCTTGTTCACATAGTTGTTGGTGGCATAGAAGAATGATTCTATGAGCTTCACTAGCTTGAGCAAGTGATACATGCAATAATAATATTTTACTCTAAAAGTGGCAAGATTTTTCCCGTGGGCACTACTTAATTTCCTAGTCTTCTCATCATTATGTGAGACTATCCAACTGATGGCATATGCACATGGGAAGGATATATATTTTCATGTATCCTTAAGTATTCCTGACTACCAGATACTGAGAGACACCTATCGGTCCTCTAGATTTGCCTGAAGGTTTTGCTAAAAGATCTTCATAAACTTGTTTCCATGTTAATGTTGACCCATTTTCTATAAATAGTTGAGTGCTTGAATACACTGGCAAGTCTACTGATGTTTTCTCAATTGCTTCCCTAGTATTGGTTTGAGTGATCTCTTTTGAAGTAGATCCCTTTGGTGGCATGGTAACAATGACTGCTTGAGATAACTGCTCCATAAGTGTGGTACGTGTGGGACAAAAAGGACACTTATGGCAAGCAAACATTAGCTTAAGAGAATCTACCTTCAAATAATGATTAAGCAACAAACATGGAAACTAAAGATGAGGATTACATAATTTTTATCAACAAGGGAGACTGGTTAATTGTGGGGACTATGCACTGTGCAATCCCAATAGCCAGAATAAAGTTTGAGACTTGGGACTCTGCAATTTGGAGTTCCAACTTGAGTAGAGACTCAGAGAGTCTATGTATTGCCTAATCTTAGGGGCCAAGGTGATAGGCTGAGCAGTCGAACTGCAGAGTGCATAGTTGGTCCAACCTATATTGTTTAGTGCACAATTCCAAAGGTCAAAATTGTGGCTTTAGCCTAAGGATTTTGCACCCAACTCGACAAGGCAAGATCTGGTCAAAGAAAGTGTAGATATGCTTCGTGGAAGTGTGAAAAATGAGAAAAAGTGAGTGATGTTGTGAGGTTGAGTGAAAACTTGACTAAGTAAATCAATGTTGATCAAGTGCGACAACTATTTTAAACATAAGAAAAATCAAGTATGTGATGAGAGTTGCCATAATGGCGACAATAGGTGCAAAAATAAGAAAACCAATATGATACTTGTGGAATGAAAATAAAAACTTAAAAAAACACTTCTACTAGTTAAAACAAGTCGAAACACCAACAACTATGAAGAGAAATAAGTAAAACAATACTCACATAAGAAAAATGACAAAAAGTGACAGAAAAAGTGGCAAAAGACAAAAAAAAAAAAAAGACCTGGAAAAGCGATGAAGACTGCAGCAAAGGTTCCTTGATCTCCTTGGGAATTCTATAAATCCAAGATATAGTGTCCAAATGAGCTCTAGAGGCATTGATTAAATATATTTTAGTAGATTAAGGTTTATGACGTGCATGCCTAAAATGAATGAGAAAGTGACACTTGGCAGAAGTTTCCAAAAATAGAGAAAGTTGCTCCTTCAGGGTACTAAAACTGGATCCCTATTTTTTATGGATGCTTTTTTATTCTTTTCCTTTTTTCCGGGAAGCTTTACATACACACTATCAGGAAGGATTGTACAGTTCCAGGGAACTGGGCAAATTTTCAGATTAGTGAAGGATTGCCTAGTTTTTGGGCTCAACATTGGGCTTCCTTCCTTGAATGCCCAACTTTTGAGCTCAAGGATGAACATCAACCTAAATTACACAATTCCCATCAACAAGGCCTCTTTCCCTCAAGGATTGCACAGTTTCTAGAGGCAAGCCCAAAACTACTTCGAAACAAAGTTGGGAGATCAACTTGTGATTTATAAAAATCGGTTCGGTGTGAAAAGAAGCAAGCACAAGAACAAATGAGAAAGATAAGTATAAATCGAAGAATGATTACCTAAATTGTTGCAATATTAGCTCTTGTGTATAGGAAAGAAGGCTCCAAAATCGAAGCATAGGAAAATTTTTGGAGGGTGGTTGTAGCAACTACAACACTAGTAGGCATGTGATGTGTATGATGTCTTTTTTTCATAGTTTCATTGTGTGTTTATGTTTCAGTGTATCTATGATTCCCATCAAGATATCCTTTGTGCATGGCCATTTGAATTAGAGAGAGAGAGATATTTTGGTTTCATTATTTGATCAAAGTTTTGCATCATAAACAATTATAAATATTTGGTTAAGGATACCTGAAAATACTACATAATATTTAGAGATTAATTTTTAGGGATACTTATAATCATTGCATAATTTGAGATTATGTTTAAGATTTTCTTTCCTTTCCCTTGACCTTTCCTTCTACACTATATTTATAAGATAAATTTCATGTTATCATTATGTTATTCCATTAGTTGTTCATTGTTGTTGCCCTTTTCCACACCCTTTTGCACTTTTGTCCTAATATGTCTTGCACTACTTTATTGTCTAGGTAGTCATGAAAATTCATTCTAAGTTCCATCTATGTTTCGTTTTTGTGTTTGTCTCATTGGTTACGCTTGACCGTGATTGGAGAGTTTTGGGTCTAGACTTTAGCAAATGACTTGTCTCTTGACTATAATTAGTTCAACATTAACCAATGTAGGTTATAATGTTTAACTTCGAAAAGGAACAATATTATTAAAAAAATTATTGTGGAAACATTTGATTGGAACATAACTTGACAGTGTTATTGTAATCTTTTTGCAATACAATGCCATTTGTATAATTACCTCAGATTTTTTTCCATGCATGCTGTTGCAATATTCATGCCATTATTTTTAGATATCTATGGAGATAAAAATTCTTGATAATAACTCATACTCAAATAACCTATTTATTACAATTATTTCCCACCATAATTTAAGAAAGCATTGCATAAAAACAAGATAGGAACAAAATGTAAGTAAGCATATTTACTGAGAGTAATTACCCATCATTATTTATGTGTTCTTGATCACTTTGACAACTAGGATTAATAATGTAAATGTGCAATGGTTACTAACCACAAAATTTTATGGAAGTCCTTGCCCCTAGTCGGAAATTAACTTTTCCATTGCATGTATCAATTTGCAATCTTTTTAAGAAGATAATTTCCACTTGAGTGGAAGGGACTACAATGCCATACAATTTTTTTTTTTAAATAATAAAGAAGATGGGTATATTGGAATTCAGGCTTTTGTGATCCATATTTGATAATTGAGAAAAATAAATCGGAAATATGTGATTATTGCTGAAAGTTTTTTTCTAAAAATGTGTATATTCATGTAGTTTTCATTCTCTTCCACAAACTTTAAGCTCTCATAGTCCTAATTTTCATTTGCTTCAATAGCTAAATTAACAAATAAGAAATATAATTGTAAAAGTGCGACAACTTTAAATTGCAAAATTACATTTATGATTTACCAAAATATCTCTCGAATTTTTCTATATACATGTCATGCTTAAATATTAATATAAGATTTATAAAGGAAAAGGTAGAATATGAACTTAAAAAAATTATAAAAGTATATATTATTAATGTAGATGTACCTTAATCATATATCTACCACGTGTTGAGAGGAAAGTGTTTTGATAGGCAATCCATTTTTTAAATGTAAAACTTAAATAGAAGTTTGTATCTTCAGAAAATTTAATATCTCTCATGGTAAAATGGATAATATATATATATATAATATATAATATATATATAGTAAAATCGTCTTAAAGTTTCTTTGAACATTTGGGATGTCTGACACATGGCTTAAAATTTCAATCTTTTTCAATCTCAACAAATATACTTGATAGGTTTATATTTTTCCATTATTAATTTTGTCTTGATGGTAAAATATTTTATTTATTCTAGAAATCAAAATATTTTCCTATGATCAACAGACACATTCTTTTTATATACACTCAAATTCATATCGGAATATATTACATAACATGGATATTTAAATAGCTTATTTAAGTTATCTCTATTAAAATTTAACATAGATATATTTTATTTGTACCTTCCATAGAGAAAGTAAGATATTTTTTCTATGTTTTAATATTAATTACTACGTCTTCATTATTGACTATAATATCTAAAAATGTAGGTCCAAACACCTAGAAGAATCAACTCTTTTGACCTACCTTGAAACTTATCGTAACTATTGATTATTTATATGCGTGGCATAGTGATATGAAAGGACAAAACCTCTCCAACTTCATTTTTTATTTTTTAGTGTAATTATAGAACCAACATTAATAATTATAATTAATATTTTAATTTTTTTAATTTAATTTAGATTTCACAATACATAATATTAATACATCACATAACATGTTTTTAATTAACAAAATAAATATTTATCTTCATTTTATTTTTATTAGAGAATTTTTTTTTCCCTTGTTATAACCTATTCAATTTTTATTTTGGAAAGAGCAGATGTCGACTGCACCGTTGACTAACAAGATAATCACACATCTGAGAATGCACCTCTTGGTAGTTAAAACGTCATATTATTAATAATTATCATGATGTTAGATTCTGTTTTTTTTCTTCATTTTATTTTACACATTCCATTTTTATTTTTATTATTCAATTTAAGTATAATATTTAACAATTTAATATAACATTGTTGGCAGATATCCTTGCAATGTGTTTCCTTATTTTAAAAATGAATATAAATATTGTATTGATTTTTTATTTTATTTTATTTTATTTTTAAGTTTTTCAAAATTATTATAAATTATGTATGATATTTTTTATTTGATTTTAAGAATTACATTTATATGGCTTAATCTAATAAGGACATTTTGCATTTTAAGTTTGCAATTTTCTCAATCACATAGATTTTTGATAATTTTGAAACATGTTATTTCATCTAACAAAGTTGTATAGCTAGTGTTCCCTACTGCTACGGATTAGTTTAATAAAATATTTTAATGTCATGATGTGTTGTATGTACTCCAAACAATAATAAAATTTTAAAATGAGTTATATGAATATTTGTTTAACCATTTTTTTTATTAATTCTTTTAATATAATTAAACATTTTTTGGTAGATAAATCTTATACATATATAATTGACATTGAAAAGAATGATAACAAGTTAATAATTATTTATGTAATATTAAATGCTAGCATTTTTTTTATATAATGCTTATGTTATAGTACACATGTCATGTCATTAGAGTGTAGATCGATATAATGAGATTTGTACAAATTGTACACATGTTACTTTTACATATTTTTTCCAAATTTATATTTTTTAAATTATGTTTTCATAAATAAAAAAATAAAACTCATAAAAATTGTATCTATTCAATACTTTACGCCAATGAGAAAATGGAATTTCTTGAAATTTAGTTACAAACAATTTTTGTTTATGATAAATATTAATTAATATATATGTTTATTTTTCAAAATTTATTTATTATATAGTCTACATAGTAATTAGTGATATAGTACAGAGTAATTAATAATAAAGTCAATTCTTGCCATCATTACATAATAAAAGGAAAACATTTCAACCAATCATATTTGAGATAAATAAAAATAAATATTATTTAAAAAATAATAACTTTTAATTTCATAATATTGAACTTCATAATATTGAACTGATAGATTTTAAATTTATTTAATGAATGAAAAACTAATAATAAATTAATAAAAAACTGAATAACTCAAATATAATAATGACATTTTACATTTTAACCGTATAACTTTACATTTTGTTATATTAGAACATTGTGCGCCTCTCCAAGCTTCTCACACCCGTGAGTTGCGGTCTTTCTTGAAGTTGTCAAGTTACCATTTTTGCATTTGACATCTTGCGATTGTGTCCATGGGCTTCGCATTTGGTCTAGAAATTTTTATATTAAGTAACATAGATTTATATTCATGATGTGAACAGCGTGAGCGAAAGAAGGTTACGTTTCAACTTGGTGCTAAGCGATATGTTATTGGATTTATCAAGCGATAGAACAGTTCTGGGATTGTAACTGTTTTCAGTTCGATCCGGAACGATGAAAATATAATGTTTGCTTAAGTTCATTTAGTAAAAGGACGAGATATATTGTCCTTGATTCCATCCATTATTTCCATTCGGCATTCATGAATTCGGTGAGGATTAGGTGCGAAATTGATGCGTGGACTGTAGGGTGGAGACTATACGAATTCCAGTGCCGTGGGTAACCCATTTCCTTTCTAAAAACTCATCCTACCCGTCACGGAGACCAAACGATTTCCAGTGTTTTGGGTAAATCCATTTCCTTCCTAAATACTCACCCAACCCATGAAACAAATCGAAATCAATGATGTGTCTGTACTCAACTCCTACCAGTTGGTAGGCGGAGAAGCCAAACAGGTGACACCCGTTGCCATTTGATTCCCCAACTTCCCTTCCGCACCCTCGACTCAACCGTTCTTAGCACTACTCAGACGATATATCTCTTATTCATCCATCATATGATTTCATCCCATTTGCCTACAAATATCCTTGGCCGCCATTGTTCCTCTGCAACTGAAATCCAGGTGGTCTGGACTCTCGAGATGGCTTGAGTTTTAATATTCTATATATCATTCTTCTTTGGGCACATAGATTTCCAGTTATGATGGCAGCTGCTGCAGTAAATAATGGATTCTTTGCTTTGAATTTCTCTCTATTGCTTGTAATTGTGTTTATGACAGTTCTTGCTACGCCCACGAAGGTCGTCAACAAGGAATATCTTCGAGAAATGTAACGCCCCCTTCATTCTCTTCGACAACCACCATATCGAAGACACCGACGATATCTACGAAGGTGTGCCCCTCAAAATAACTTATCAGACGTAGAGATAAGAAGAGAAGGATGATACTCAGCTGGAACAGAAAATCACAAGTCTCTGAAATTACAAATTTTAATATTATGTTACTATGTATAATAGATTGTAAGTTAATCCATAGAAAGAAAGATTGGAGGTTAAGATAAAACAAAGATTGGAGGTGAAGAGAAATTGTAGAAATGGCGTTTATAATGTAACTTTCAATAATAAATTAATTAAATCATTAATATGTAAAGGTTTTTTTATTAAAAAGAAATGTGCCGAAAATTGATAATCTATCAAATTTGCCATTTCAATAAATTTCTGCTGGATTTTAAAAAAATTAAACCAAAAAATAACACTAAAAACAACTAATCAAACCTACATAAATGTTATCCTCCACTCCACCATGTCAAATCGCCATATAAAGTAATTTATCTTCTGCTTCAATTTCGTAACTGTTTTCCTGTCCGTAATCGGAATCTGCTTGTTACGTATGATTAGCTAGGATGTCCTTCCCTCGATCTTCATTATCCTTTCAAAAGTTATAGACCGATATTATAATTTGACCTGCAACTTTGTCACAAGTTGGATGTCCTTCCCTCGATCTTAATTATCCTTCCAAAAGTTATAGACTGATATTATAATTAGACCTGCAACTTTGTCACAAGCTGGTTAGAATTTTACAATTACATTGTTTATAGTTTAAGAACTGAAAATATAAAAATAGAGATTAAAGTTATGAATTATATTATTGTTAGTACAATCATGTTAATCTGTTGTTAGAAATGAAATTAATCAGCGTAATTTAATATTAGTTATTGATATTAATATTATTTACATTAAGAATGTTAATGTCATTAATAATATATTTTTATAATTTTTTATAATTATTACATAGCTAGTGAATAAAATTTATTTATGACAATGAGCAAAGATTAAGTTGAGGAGCTGAGGTGCCAAAGCAACTTTTGATAAATATTTTTTTGATAAATGATAAAGTCAATAACTTTTTATGAAAAACTATTCACCTACTTTATATGTTATGGGTTAGATTATGTATTAGATAAAGAATATTAAAAAATATCAAATATTTTGGCTATTTATAATTTAAAATTTTGAAACTCCTCAAGCCCAATTCCAGTATAGACCATGCCTTAAATATAAAATTAATGTGTAAAAATTTTATTTTCTCAAAAATAAATGTGTAAAAAAATTTTGTTTTTTCAAAATAAATGTGTCTGAAAATATTAAAGTAATTTTTAAAGTAATAAATCTAGTAAAAATATTTGTGTTAATATTAATAATATTTTGTTCATATATCTAAAATAATTAATTTAACCAATTTAAAGCATAGCATATAAATAGAAATTTCATAAAATCTTTACTTTAGAACTGCCGAGATCTTTTATGTTTAAGGGTTTGCTTGTTTAGTTGTTTGATAATAATTTTGATGTTATTTTGGAAATTAGTATTTGGATACTTTATTAATTTTGGTTGTGTAGCACTTCTTATTATGTATGAAGTATTATTTTTGTATGACTTTTATATCATAGGATTGTTTGGAATTTGGATAAGATATCTTCTCATTTAATGAATGAAGTTTTATAAAAACATTTATTAAATGATATAGTTTTTTGGCTTTTTAATATATGGGTTTGGAGATTATAATGCATTGGATTAAAGTGAGGGTGACAATATTAGTTTTTAGAAGAGGAAAGGAAGAGTTAATGGAATATTTAGCAGTTGTATAAGAGGCTTAAGGTCTATATTAAATTTTCCAAACTTTTGGCTTTACGTCTTTGGAAGGTCATTTTCATAGTTTGTGCTCACTAACTAGGTATGGAATTAGAAGGAAATCCTACATTTTCTTCAATCTAATGTCAAGGAAATTTAGTAAAAAAGTGGAAAGAGTTTATTTAATTTTCTCAACACATTGCCCTCCTATAGCAATTATTGAGAATACGATGACTTCTTCATATACCCAATGAAAAAATAAAATATGAGTCTCATCATGGCGATCTTATTTATGTGAAGAAGAGTTACTTCATAGATCAATGGTCTCCTCACCCCAAAAATCACCTAAGTGCCCAAGGCTCTAGACAAAGATAATTTGAAACTAATGTTTTTCTTAGAATTCTTGCTATCATAATTGTAATGCTTTTCATCTAATGAGGGAATTCAAGTTTCAAACACATAGTAAAAGGTATATATTGTGGACCATTGGTGATTTGAGTAGATTTTTAGCCAAATCCCAAATGGAAAGAGAAACAAGAAAAGAAGTTGGTTGAGAATAAACGAGAATAAGGGGTCATCCTAAGTTGTGAAGAATAGCATAGAGAAGCTAAGATTGATCATTGGCAAGAGAGTCACTAGATGATATTAATCATTATCAAATATTTTCTTCGATGGGAAGATTTTATAGGTGATTTTTTTCCTAAGCTACTTTGAAGCACTAGGTGGGAAAATATTTGATTATGGAGGTCGGATATGTCTTTTCTTCTGACATATTTATCTAAAGATTACATGAATTTTCCATTTCATAGGTGGAGGACAAAGAGGCAATCAAGATTCATCACTATTTCTGGACCAAATCTCATATTTCACCAAAATATTGGGAATTGGGGTTTGATATAAAAAAGGAGGCATATTAACTCATTAAATTATGTCTCGACTCAAACATTGGAAGGAGAAAAAAATTATGGACAATGAAAACATTCTAGGGAGATTTATCTCTCTTACCCAAATAGATTCTCCAAACCAAATAGATCAATAATAAAATTGTGTGTTGAAACGGACATAACAACGGGGTTACCTTATTCTCTATAAGTAAAATATATAATTTAGAAGGCTATTCATTATTTGGATTATAAAAATGTCTATTTTTATGCCAATAATGGTAGGAATATGATCATTATAAAGATATTTTTCCCCAAACATGGAAATGATTACACTCAAAAGGTGACATGATCCAACGTTAGACCTATCTACCACACATAATCGATACAGAATTGAGGAGTTTGTATAAGTGTATTAGTGGGTCACCGCTTACCCTAGAAGGGGTATGGACACTTGTTATATGAGGGAATAGATTAGTGCATGCAACTTATTAGGAGAGATGAAAAACATATCTCTAATTATTCGAAAGTGTAATCAATTTCTACTAACATGCCTTATTCAAGGGACACTAAATGCTTATTTTTATTGAATCAATTTGAAAAAGAAAATTGTAGATTGCAAGTGTCAAACTCAATTGAGGTATGTTGGGAAGGAATTGATTTCGATATGGGAGAATATTTCAGTAGTCAATGATACAATATTCCATATTAAAGTTGGGCACAAGTCTCAGACAATTTTGGCTCAAATATGTATACCCCACAAGGAAGTTCGTTTTAGTCGTGAAGCTCCTCAGGGCATGTTTTTGGAAGCATTTATACAATTGTATTAAGAAATATGTAGTTTATTAAAATTAGGTCTGATATAAATCGAATTGAAAGTGTACATCAAATTTGAAAGGAAGAGGATCTTCTTCCTGTTTGAAGGCCTCTACTAGTTGAACCTTATCATCTGAATGACTGTGAGAAAAATAGGTACAGGTAGTTAAAAGCCATATAAACGAAACAATATTTTTTAACCCTTTCTCTCGAGACTTAAAATTTTAGTAGGGTTGTTTGCTTCAAATCCCAGACATTCACAAACTTTATTAAGATGAGTAAGGGCACAAAATACATTTATTTTAGAAAAACCCTCGGTGGGTGTATTTCTCTCAACAAAAGACGAGACAATTCAGTCTAGTAAACCTAATTTTGTTTTTTTTAATAATGCTTCCTTATACTACAATGGCGAGCATGCACCACCTATTAAGAGGTGGGGTATTATTTACCTTGTTGGGTGTTCATCCAGCCTCACATTAACAACCATGGTAGCTCAACCAATGTAATGACCTTGTTGTTGGAGTGTGCTGGCCATTTCAGGAAGTGAAACCAGGTAGGATATCGACCCTTGCTCCCTTTATTCCCATTATGCTTTTAGGCTACATAAGTCAAACATTTTCTTAATTTTACTTGAATGAGAACTTGTTCCTCATTTTCCTCGTATAAAGGAGTGTGAAAAACAGTCTTCACTAAAAAACACTATGGCTATTCGCTTAACGTTATTGACACTATCAAGTATTAGGAAAGGAAAACGATGGAAAAAAAAATTGGTAGTTTGTAGGTTCAATGGACCTAGTATAGAAGAAGTGATTTAACTACAAATAGACTATATGGTGATCAAGAACACCCCTGTAGATTCCCCCACCGTTTGGATCCTATAGACGGCTAAAATGAGTCTGAAAATATTCTCGAAGTGTAAACTATGGTCCCCAAAATCAGCTAATATGATGTTCAATGTGATTTTCCATTTGCAACAGGTCAAAATTCCTTATATGGAATGACATTTTATAGGCCCAACACAAAAACAAAAAGCATCAAATAAATATTACACCACCTTTGGATATTGTTTGCTTTATGTTTATTTAGGAACCACAAATTTCAATTTCAATTTCTCATTGAGTCATTGGAGTTGGGTGATTATAGTTAAGTTAATGTCCATGCTTCTTTTAATGCATGAGCACAATAGTGCAAGCAACATGCAATAATGAAAATAAAATGGATTATCCATGTTTGGCTAACACTGTAAACATGAAAAGCTGAATTATGACCAAACATTTACAAGAGAAGAAAAGTCGAGTCTTTTACCAAATCTATCAATATATTCTAATTCCAAAAACTAAAACTTCTATGATCAAAATCTTCTTTATCGCAACATTAAAAATTCTGCAAAACAGTTATGGGAGGTGGCATCCATCTACCTAGTCTCGAAAATGTGTGAAGCTTTGAGTTAAACTGACATGAATTTCTCTTATGACAAGACAAGTGACACCTGTAACAGAAGAACCAATTGATTTATGTGATTTTCTATCAAATCGATGATGTGAAGTTTCTCAACTAGATCTTTTGTTACATAAACTAGATGTAATTATGCTATTACTAACACTTCTCTCCCTATAGCCTTGACCATGAATGTTGTATAATATTTTTGTGATTACAACCGACATACTCGTCATGTCATGTCTTTGAAGCCCGTTTTTTTCTACCGATGACCACAACCCAAGGGTTGATGACCATTTATATATGTGTGATACAATAGGAAATATCTACTAGAAGTTACTCATCGCATGAACATGTCTTGGAAAAGAATTTGTGTATGTTAATAGCCATGAACAAGGGGGTGATGACCATTCATATATGTGTGATACATAAAAAATAACCTACTAGAACTTGAATAATTTCACTTGAGGAATTGTACACCAACACATTTGGCAATGGATCCTGACATTATCTCCAACTATTATGCTCCAAATACTAGATTAGGCCCCAACAAAAAAGTGGGTCTTAATGACCACTCCACATAAAGATTTATGAATGTCCAAAAAATTAGCCAAATATGATGTCTTTCCCTCAAATTCCCATTTTAACACATCTGTTACCATAACTGCCTACTTGGAAAGCTATAAATGCATGACCATGTACTTTAGAGAACTTGAATTGCTAATCCATTCTTTTTTCCATAGAAACTAGTATAATGAACTCCTAGCGGAGTTTGTTGTAATTCTTCACTGATATTGATATATTCATATTTGTATAGTAAAGAATTTTCTCTCATTAATTTTCTATATTGATATTTCTATAATAAATAATTTACTCCTAATGGTGCAGTGAAGTTGGTTTCGAATGATTTTCCACTATATAATGTAATAGCAATGGGAATCTAGGACTATAGAATCACTATGTGGACCACAGTTAGTCCATGCCCTATTTTTATTTTTGATAGGTTTTAGAGACATTAATTGAGCATGATAATTGGGTTGATTTCCCAATCCAATTCTAAGTTAATGCTACGAGATTCACTATATAAAACACTTCTCCCTACCCCATAGAACTAATTGCCATTATCAAAATATTCCCATGCACCATGCTTACTGATGAGCACTAATATTGCAACAACAATATTGCAACTCTTGGGCTACCAACTTTACTTTATCAACCCAGGGTTCATACAAACTTGGAGGTGATAGTGTTGTATACACAAGTAAAAGTGATGCTTTTGCCTTTTTTCATTGTTCAGATGGCAAGAGACCACTAGGGTTTTCAAGCCAGACTTCTAAGGGTTGTGAAGAAGCTTGGTTCCCTCATGAAAGAAATAGAAATCTACTATAAGAGAGAACTGGTCTTCTGCAATAATGAAAAAGACTGAAATTCAATGCCAAGGCACACCATTCCCTAATTAACTAATAAGAGCTATGCTTTGTAATGATGCTAAATTAACATGAACAAAATTCTACTACCCTAAGCATGGAAGTTGAAAACATTAAGCACACATGTTATGCATGTAAAGGACTGTAATAAATCTGTTTTGTATTTTTGGTGATGTGGCAGGTGGTTTAGGGATGCTGATGGTTGATTGGAAGGTTTGGGGGACCCTTGGGTGACCTTGGGAGGCTTCCTAAATGTTTTCCTTCAATTCGGTCTCAAAACAAGCCACTACAGTGAAACCTACACGATGTACTAGAAACCTATAAGATTCCTTGTATTTCTACAGGATGCAACCGTGCACAAAACGATGGGTGTTGGAGGTGATGGAAATATTAGGGAAGGTGGTTGATGTGTGTAATGGAGTGAAAAGAGGCCTAGGATCACTTAGAACCCAAAACCAAGTTTAGGAGATGGTTGGATTCACTCAAAATGCTTGAGGAAATTTCTATATAAAATGATGAAATTGGTGAAGGTTTTCATGAAAACAAGAAATGCCTATGGGTGGATGAAATTGGAAGGTGGTTGCCGGCTATGAGATTTCTGTCTACTTCTGAAGTACCTGCTCTGCATCAAACATGTGTAATTTCCAAAAAGTCATGTAATAAGAAGAACTATCATGAGCTAGAAAAGTAGAATTTAATGAACTAACTGTGCACCTTATGCATGAAGAACTTCCTCAATAAAATGGAATCATGGATGAGATCTACTGCAAGAATAAAGATAGAAGAGATGGAAATGAAATTCTACTTTGGAAAAATGATCAAATTCTAGTTTAAGTACAACAACCTCTAAATATCATGAGAGAAATGGAAATCTCTCTTGTTGGGCTTCATAGAGGTCTTTTCCTTAAATGATGATCCTAGAAGGAAGAAGTGAGGCCAAGACACCTACTACAAGCTTTCTGGAGCCTCTTTTATCCCTTCTAATCTACTACTAAATTAGGGCACAAATGGAAGCAAACTAACAAACAATTAATCAAATCTACACTACTTGCAATGAAATACTTCTAAAAACAGTTTAACCATGAATCTATGAAACTAAGCTAAGCATAAAGATACAAGAAGAGAAGCCTTTGCTTCTATGGTTGGGCCCTAACCCAAGAGTTTTATCCCTCTGAGTTAACTCAGTAGTGAATCAATAACAAACTCATTCTTACTGCCAAAACAAAAAATTACATCAAAAAGTCTTCCACAAGTATGGAGCTCGAAAATAGATAGAGTTTTACAACAATAATTCGAATCCTAATGAGGCTCTAGGCCTCTCTACTTATACAACCGAATTCCCCAACAAATTCCTTAAATCTAGGGAGGATCAGCTCCCAAACTCGAGATGAACTAGCTCTTTTTCTATCACTAGCTCGGTTGCCCTCTAATCCTCATGATTTGCCTACTTGCACTCTGAGCTCATGGGATTAATGGAGGAATATTCGAATGGGGAAGGAGTAAATGAGGAGGATTTACCTCCTACAATCTCCCTCCCTTATCACATTCGAGTTCAAACCTTAGTCTTTGCCAAAATTCTTTGATTTTCGCTTCCAAACCTACATTCAATACATATTAGTCCACTAATAATATCCCACTCTAACAGATTTACCTCCTACAATCTCTCTCCCTTGTCCCATTCGAGTTTCAAACCTTAGTCTTTGCCAAAATTCCTTGATTTTCTCTTCCAAACCTGCATTCAATGCATATTAGTCCACTAATAATATCCCACTATAACTCATCTCATTAAACAAAATATAATCAAAACATGTAATAATTTATGAGAAAAGTTGGTTTGACTAAGCTAGGAGGTGAATTAAAGCCCATATAATTGCCAAATGATGAGGATCATCATCACCCACATACTGAAAGTATTGCTCATCCTCTAGCAATTCAATCAATATCCATGTCCTTCATAGCTCTAGTGGCCTCCCTGACATCCTATGCCTCTAATGTGGTTTCCTCTTCTTGTTCATAGAAACATGCTTTCTTTTCTGCCTCCTCCCATTGCCTCTTTCCTTCTTCTTCCTTCCTTCCTTCTAGCATTCCCAAAAGTAGTGGTGGACTGAGTTTTAAGCCAATCGAATTGACTTTGAGCCTTTGCATAGATTTCTTGTACATGGGTGTCATGTTCAGTGCTTCTCTCATTCTTTGAGGAGCGTGGTACTCTCTTATCTATAAACTGTATGGCAATGTGTTCCATCTCCTTAAGAAAGCATGTATGATGTCATCCCCTAACAGCTTGAACATGTCCTCAAATTGTCAAATTGCTTGCTCTTAGGCAACAAGGTACCTAGGCCCAACTTGAGGATCATTTGCAATTAAATTGTGTGTGCTGATGAGGGCCATTGGATTGGACTACTTTGCTCTGATCATAAGGGGCTTTGTTTGTCCTTTTGCCAATATCTTCTTCATTTCTAAAACACTTGCTTCTTCATGGTTCATCCGTGATGCCAAAGCCATCACCTGTAAATATCCTAGCTTGGAATTAGGGTCCCATACATTCATGTCTGTTAAGGCCATGCTATGCAAGTAAAATTCAAACATCTTGGCCCTGTCTTCCAATGTACTTTGATAAAAAAGATCAATGAACTGTCTAGAATCCTGAAATGGCATAGTCTGTCCTAGGGTCTTGATCTAGAACTGTAGACACTATTCCCTAAGGTAAAGGGAATATGATTTCGCTGGCATCCTACATTGGATTGCTTCCAAAGAGAAACTATCATACATGCCAATTGGTTCTCTCTTTCTTGCAGTTGTCCTTTAAACCATGCATTTTCTCTCTCTAACTAATTTCTCATTATGGCCTCCGTCTCTCTCAAGCTACTTAATTCTCTGCCCATCTCCTTGAGGTTCTCCTCCATGTGACTAATGTCTTCCACCCACTTTGATTTGGCAATTTGCATCCATCGATGAGTTCTGGCTCTCTCATTTTCAAGCTCAAAGAATAGTGGAATAGCAATTTTTTGTGGAATGACCCTGCCCCCTTCAATAAAACTATAGTAGGAGTCAAGGTTCGGTAGGGGGCTAGGTTCCTTTAACTTTGGGTCCTCTTCCTTAGTTTCTTGCAGTAGGCTTCCAATTTTTGAGTCCCATTTAGGTTTAGCAGAGTATCCTATACGACTGCTTCAGCTTCCTGTAGGTCCTAATGTGTATGTTGTAGAATTTCTTTTCCTTTGGATGAGGTGGATCTAGTTATAGGCCTTCTCACATAGGTGATAGGAGACTTAGGAGGAGG